>JAKRZM010001051.1:343975-390886 GCA_036379175.1 Heliconius cydno galanthus | reverse complement strand
TTTCGCTCTCGCTCTGGTAACCACGTAAAACACAGCGTTAAATTCCGTCGCCCAACACGCAATGCCTAGAATTCGGCGGAAAGTGTGTGATTCCCTCTGCCTACCCTGCTAAGTGCGGCATAGAGCGTGAAGCTGAAAATACCCTTCTCCCGATTCACACGTTGACAAGCGACTTTGTTTTTCAGCATGTACTGATAAAAGATTTAGAACCAAAAAAAAACAATGAATTACCACCAAATCATTCAGTCAGTCATATTTAAAACCTCACCAGGCTATGATCACAGGAAACAGAGCGCAAAACTAAAATTAGGTAATAAAAATATCTAAAACGTATAATTATAAATCAACGATTGCACTCGCTCGTCGAGCAGGCTAGCCTCACTATGGTAAAAGTGAGATGCTCCAGTTCGCTTGCATAATTATTTACTTTACTTCGTTTTTTTTAAACAATTTTTACTTTCCATATTTTGTTACAAAACACACGATTTTTACATGAGATTCGTTTTTGATTGTGCACTTTTAGTCTGAAAGTGAATTCGAGTCTAGAAAGAATCTTTTTTTTTCTTAGCTTCATTCTTTATCCCCAGCGGGGTAGTCACTATGTCATCACTTTAGGTAGTAGTATGTCTCCCACCCTTAGGAATTTCTTCAACTCTCCTAAAACAATTCTTCTTCTTCGGAATTTATGATATAAATAAATGTAAGCGCGATGGTTGTAGGTTCGATACCCACTTGGGGATTTAATTATTTTGAATTGCTGGTTGATTGACGGAACACCGCAATCAGAGAATACCTAACAAATACATAAGTATGACTATTTCTATCATTTGACTATTTAGGAACAACGATGGAAATTCGTTATATTTAAATAAGCTAAGAAAACAAAAATAAGTACAAAATTTAATCAGCTATATTTAACTCTATATTTCTACTAACGTAAAAGGACACACAATTACTCCACTACGACGGCGTTTTCCTTTGATAGCACTTAACGTGATCTGGATTTTTTTTGCCGCAAGCATCGATCGTCATGGGGCTTGAAGGGCTTAGCGTTTTTTAGTAAATAAGAATAGACTTGGATAGAATACGCTACAGAAATTGAAATGGAGAGAGTTCAATGGTTATTGATCTATGAAATATGTCATAAATTATAATCTTTGAATGAAAATGTCATTCAAAGATTATAATTTATGACAAGATCGATCTCAGAGTTGAGGTCGATTTATAAATACGAGCCTTAGTGAGACTTTTTCAAGTAATTAATAGATTTTTACAATTTATGTTAGTAGCAAAGGTAATTAAACTAAAGAAGATTGTTAATGAGTTATATATATTTTTTTACATTATCCCATATGTAGACAAATGATCTAATAATTATATGAGAATAGCCGTAAACACCTACAATAAAAAGAAGCAACTTTATAGGCTTGTTAACGTCTTGTATGCTATAAAACCTCAATTCACATTGATTTATGATCAATATGGCTATGGTGGTCATTTATAACATTACATAACATACATTTTATAATGTACATACCATATTTGATTTTTTTTATACTTTTATGGCACCATGTATCGGTATCATATCTGTTACTATCTACATGTATGTCAGCGTTTTTGGTCTATGCTCCAGCAACAAAACAAGAAAATATTAAAAATATTAATATGTACAGATACGTAGTAATGATTTACATAGTAGAATTATTTTGACAACATTTGTAAATTTTCCAATTTTTTCATAATCAAAAATATTAAAAAAACATAATAAGCCACAGTATCGCTCCCTCAAAGAACTTCTTTAAGACAAATAAAACTGAATAAACAATCACTTTACAATGTCCTTTAAAATAAATGTTTTCCAGTCCTTTAAAGAACTATAGAGCCAGTCCATACTTAAAATGCAGCTTGCATTTTAAGGTATATCCTTAAGGGGAACAGCAGAATGATTCACTTCGATGGCATTCAGGTGGTATAAACAGACATCTGTAGTTGTTTCGTACCAATAAAGCTATATAATTATAATTGAGTATATAAATTAAGGCATTGTCTCATTTTAATTCGAAGTATAATATTAATTAAAAAACAAAATTGAAAAATGTAATATCTATAAAAATGGACATTTACTTTTAAAAAGCAGCTTCTCCCCATTTATCGCACAGCAAAGTGGAAGAGAACATAGTATTACAACACTCCCACTCACCACTCTCCGCTCTATTTTAGAATATATATGCCATTCCCCTGAGTGGCTATTGGACCACTCGGTTAAATCACATTTTAGCAATTTCGACCAAAAAAAACTGAAAAAGCACGAAATGAAAATTTGATCCACAATCATTAATTCAAGCTCAGTGGCCACGTCTGAGCTGGATGAGATTACGTACATACAGACATACATACTATATGCAAAACTTCGTTAATTTGATACGCGGCATCTGTTAGCTACATAAGCGTGAGTTTCATAAAATTTTATAAAATTACTTGAGAGGAACTTTAAATTCTATCAAAAGTTATAACTAGCTATTACGTAGGGGCTATTAATTCTAATTAAAATTCTCTGATGTGGTCTAATTTAGTGACGGGGATTTATTTATATATTTTTTTACTAATATATATTAATATTATAAAAGCCGAATCGTTTGTTTAGTTGAACGCGCAAATCTGAAGAACTGCTGGTACAAATTGAAAATTAAAACCCGCATTAAATACTAAGTACGTTCCTATAAACCTTTTGCAATTTTCTAAGCTTTAGAGAAATTAAAACAGAATTTTAGTTGAAAAAAAAATTAACACAGGCCGTTGTGGCACAGCATCCGTAATGGTTCTGTGCTCCATCTCCACTCGGGGGAACAATAGTAACAACTGCAACACTAGGTTCCATTCGTCTACCGCCGAAAACTTTTCATATAAAAGACTCCCAAACGTTATATTAATTCGAAATGAGTTTTCTAGTACAACCAATGTTTTATATTAAAAAACATTCAAGTAACACATATTATGTCCTAAATGTCACCCAGTTTCAATGTTGTTTAATATAAATGATGCCCACACAAACACGCCACTCTCTACATCCATTCTAATATAAAATTTATTTCGTTCCATATATTTCTGTGGGTGAAATTTTGAACAGCACGAACAAAAACACTAAACTAAAACTAAGTAAATATAGCAGGGTAAGTAGACAAACTCTTGAGTGGCGTAACTCAACGCCGCATATTAACATGTAAACTTAAAAAAAATTATAACGACTGATTATGGGTTCAATCGCCCACTTAGTGGAATAAATTGTTTGTGTTTCTAGGCTCTTGAAATACAGAAGTGCGGCATTGACATAACAAAAACTTGAGTTCTTTCTGTTTATCCTGCTATATGCGGGATAATGCGTGAAGCACATACAAATAAATAACAATCACATACCAAAACGCAATAGACATTTTGGCAACACGATGCAAGGTCGCCTCTAGCAGCGTTTAATCTTTAAATATCCCATTTGTTTGGACGCCACTATGTGGGCCGGACGTAGATCAACGTTTGATGTTAAAAGGAATCGTTCGTAGGTTAAAATTTACGGTTTTAAACTTGACATAGATTTTTGAGTATTTCTTTAAGCGTTTTCCACTAAAATGGACACTGTGGTAACGCAACAGTATCGCTCTACTGGAGATCTCTAATAAAGAAAAAGAAACAGACTAAACAAAACTAAAAATAAAAAAAGTCAAAATATTTATTTAAAAAAAAAAGTTTAATAGACAAAACATTACATTATAAAATAAGAAACAACAGTACAAATCTAATCCCCATCGAGTGGTATAAACATGGAGAAAATGCGAACCTTCTTCGTTGATTCCTATGAAAATATATAATTTTTAATTTACGATACTATCACTATTAAAATAATACCAGTTTCTACTTGATATTTTATCTGTGTATAAAACATCTCTCGAATGAACGTGGTGGTTGTAGGTTCCATTCATATATAAACGGAATAGCTTTATGGAAATTTTGAAATTTGGTAATTTTATATAGGTACAATATTCTAGAACAAATACGCAATGTCAGATATTCTATTTTTTACTTCTTTTAGGCAGATAATGATTGTATGGTAGAGCAAGACTAGCGGTGGCAAACGAAGGCTTTCCATTCTTCACAATCTATTCGAATTTGGTAGTGGTACGGTCCCACCCCAAAAATAACTAATTAATAACAATAAATTTGCCCTGAAAATTGAAAATAATAACGAACATATCTGTTCAAAGTTAAAGCCCAGGCCCTCCCTAGAGAATATCTGTAGATACGCCCATGCAACCATTGCCTCATTAGTCAGTCATACGCTGTCCTACTACGCCATTATATCCACATAATATATAATATACAGGATAATAATATACCGTTAATCTTTTTTTAGTCCAAATTAACGTCAAACTAACTAAAATTAAAATACTCTCCACTAATAAGGAAGAAAGAAACACTATTCTTTGTGGTTACTTAAAAAAAATTGCTATATATCATACTAAGATAAGGAAAAATAAATATTTACAAATACATTACTTTTGTTTATATAAACATAACAATTAAAACACGCATAAATGTGTTTCAATTATCAAAGTGGGTCATTGGTCGGGATGTATCATGTAGTGCAGTTCACGTTGATACGCATCACATTTATTATGAAACGACGAAAAAACAACAACGAGAATTAAATAGTTTTTTTTTCTTATCGCTAGTAAATGTAAGTTATAAGATAATGTTTTATAAGAACTAAATTATGTATAATTTTATATTTATATAAAACTTTTCCGTTACTGAGTGTGTAAGAAACCTGAAATTAAATACATAATAAATTACATGGATCCACCCATGCGGATGGTTAGCAATATCCGCAAATAGCAGAGTACACAGAGGGAATCAGAACACCTAGTGTTAAGAAACTCCGTTTCAATTAAGACACTTCCGTTCCCCACTTTGCCGATGATTTTTCGAAATTCTGACAGGAACGGATATAATAGAATTATACGTTTCCTTGCTACCGACTTTGTAGACGACAACTTTAAACAAATCATACATTCCCACGAATGAACATTTCGAATCTTCCACGAATCTTCATAGTTTTCTGTTTGCTTTGCTTATCATATAATATTAATCCGCTGTTAACCAACAAAAAACCTACGATCTAAGATTAGAGTCAGATTATCTTTTAAAAAAACTTTGAAAAGCTATTTACTATTACAGTATTTACAAACTGATCAACATAAATTACATAATATATTATTATGTATTCAAACTGGTGACCTATTAAGCCTGCAGTGGCGACTGCGCCAAAACCATCCATCCTCCAGGTCAAGGCTGACAAAAATTTAATTAATGTGTATAATTTAATTAGCAGAATATATATAAGTGGGCTCGGTACTTTACGTGGAAAATTTGGCCATTTACTAATTATTACAAACTGTATGTTGTTTATAACATGAGACTGGTCTGATCACGAAGACAGAAGGCAGCCAGGGGGTATTTAGTATAAACTAATAATAAAGATTCTCAGGAATTTCTCTTGGATAATAAAAGTATACATTGTAAATGGTGCCAAATTTCTATTTGTTTAACTTTCTTGGCAACCTTGATTCTTAAATCTTAAGTGATGTTCAGATTTCTGTTGCATAGAATAACATATATGTAGGTGAAACCAATAGAATCTTGATATAGGTCACTGTAGATTTTATTATTTTTTCCACATTAATAATTAATTTCGTTGACTTTCCTACTTACCAACTTTACCAATCAAATTATTTATTATCACTAACAATACTGTAGACTCTACGTATAAACCTCAATAATCAACATAGCTTTAATTATTTTATCTAATATGCTAAACATAGTTTAATATAAGTTTTACGAGACTCACCGGTGTCCTGCGGTGTAACAGCGTGCCGACCGGGCTCGGTATCTTGGTGGGCGTGCCGTGCGGGCTGCGGGCTGGAAAACAGACGTATACTGTTATTTTTTTATATAACTGTAATATGATTTTTAAAATTAAATATTAAAATTAGAGAAAAGTTAGTGATTAGCATGTTCTTATTGTTTTGTTTATTTAGAGGAATTAGTGTTGGAAGTAGGAAATTCGATGACGCGCTGCTCTCTAATGATCAGAACACCAATTTATGTCAAAATCATCTACAATATATAGGTATAAGTATATCTTAATATATCGGAGAGAGTAAACAGACAGAATCTAATGTCATTCACTTTGATAGATTACATTTGGGAGGCAGTACCTAATTTACTGAGTGACTGACTGAATATAAACAACCGGAATTATGCAGCGTAGAACGCTGAATTATAGTACGTAGGTTTCTGAAGGAATATAGGGGAGCACTAAGAGAAAAATTCCTGAAGATTTCTCGAAATTTAACAACGAGACAAGAAAATACGAAATTTTGCATCATACAATTCATACAAGAAAAAAATATTACATCATTTCTATTCAAACATAGCTCAATTCAAACATGTCCGGGTCAATATATAAATAAATTAAAAAATCACTGACCATATTTTTTCCTTTATAAATATTAAACAATTTACAACAAGTTTTAGACACGTCTAACGTGTATGTCACATATATGTATGTACATGTCAATGCAATCGTTGTGTGGGCGTACTTACTTAGGTATATCAAAAATCAAAATGGAATAAAAAATCGATTCGTTATATTATTAAAAACATATTAATATAGGTTTAAATTATTATATAACAGTGTTAACGCACTCTCAATCTAAATATTATATATTATACAGGTAAAGATTTTGTTTGGTTTTGAACAGGCTAATCTCAGAAACTACTGTTTTCAATTGATAAATCTATATGTTGGATAGTCCATTAATCGACAAAGGCTGTATATATATAGGCGAGGTGTTGATAGAGCTGAACAGAGTGTCTTAACACTATGTTCCCTCTGCCTAACACGTGCGATAATGCGAGAAGCTTTCAAAAATATTAATTGATTTCTGATATTATACCTACATCTCTAGACTCTAATATAACAAGCGTGACAAAATGACAATTATTAACGAAATTACTTATTTTTCCAAAATTAGTTAAACTGTCGAAATTTTGTATGGGTTGGGCGAAATAAATCCGATTAGATATTGGTGCGGCCTTGGCCCGAATATAGATTCTAGTGACATAATTTTATTTCATAGTATATTGATAAAATAATATTTGCTAGTTCGTGTAATGACTATCCTGTTAGGGTGAATCAGTGGTTTTTGTAAGTAGGTCATAGGTTCGACGTGATCTGGAAATTTTTAAAGTTATTCTATAATACTCATAAACCTTCTTTACTCATAAACTTTCTTTAGCCTCACCATATATGACAGACGAGTAGACACAGACAACTAATATCAAAACACCCTGTTCTTCGCGGAATTTAACGCCGCACTTTGTTGTCAGAGAAAGAAAATGAAAATAATTCATTTCCCTGAACGGGGATCGAACTTAAAACGCGTTAACAGTCAACCCTTTGTCCCATTGCAAAGCGACTTTTTTACTTTAATAAAATGCAAAATATAAAATTGAAAAAAGTGACGAAACACTATGCTATCCTGGAAAATCGAATCATACGTAAAGCCAACAAATATCAATTATTTACTCAATTCTTCTTTCTAAAAGAAAGAATTCGAAGAGATTCTACTAGAAAGGATAGCTCTACTGCAACGCTATCGATTTTCCGATAGTTCACTGCCAAATGAACTATGTTATTGCATCTTAGAAGCTTGCGGAGTTAACTTCTGCCGCAGCGAGAGATCAAATAAAAGTATTTTATAGCACGTTGTAACTTTTGAAGAACCCTCTACACAAATGTATGTGGTTAGAACAATTTTATAAAGTATTTCGTTTTAGATTTTTATAAATAAGTAGGTAATAAAATAAAATTTAAAAAAAATTATAATGGTTACTGGTTAATGACATTTTTGTCTCTAAAGAAAGTTAAAGTATGCACTAGTGATTTAATATAATTTAAAAAAATATATATTTCCAAGAGAAATTTTAAAATACTCAAGTACCTAGTATACTGAAAGTAAGTCTTAAGTAACGTTATTACGATGAAAGTAGGCGGTTCGACATCCGCTCCGAGTAAAAACTTTTATTGACAGTTAGCTTGTTATTAAACGTACTTATTTAGGTTAAAATAAATACAAGTAGGAAATTTAAAAATTATATTAATTTAAAATATTAAAAAAAAATGTTTTAATTCTTTTTTAAAAATATCCACTTACCTATTACGCCTTAAATCTATTTCACCCTATTTAAAAATGTAGCTTTTACTAGGCTGCTTGTTTTTTTTTATTATTTTATCAATACAAGAAAGCACAGTAGACTCTTGAAAACTAATTAAAGGGGGCCATGAGAACTGTTCGCCGTACAAGTATTCATAAGTTTTGGTAAAATTCAATTTAAGGCATTGACCTTTGCTATAGTAGGTACTGTCTGTGACTTTACCTTCCATTTTGAGGACTTAGGTATACCGAGACTGATCTAAGTTATTCTTATTAGAAGTCTAGACTATATGAAGGAGTTGATTGTATTTTGTTATATTTAATAGGTTTTTATGTAAGGAATTACTTTCGTTGGGTATTTTACACAAGTTAATGAATATAGTATACATAGGTGTGAGTTCAAATTTCGTTGATGGTATTTATATTATATGAAAACCGTCACTTAAAGTCTAATTAGGGGAATAAGGACAGAGTGACAAAGTTGGCAGAATAAATGGTTTTCTCTCGTTCACAAGGTTCTCAATGTTTCTGAAGTATCGAGTCGAGAATATGTATTCCTAGCGTGGGGATAGTGGTAAAAATCACTCCAATTTACATCAATTATGTCTCATTATTTATATTATAATGATATCACACAAGCCTTTTGACTTTTCAACAATTAACAGACACACGTCAAGTATTTTTACGCCGCAAGGTGTTAATTCTGTTGTGATAATATCTAAATAGAATATTAGTCATGCTTTAAATGCTCGTTTCTCATTTTAAGAGTTTTTTATATTTCAAATGTGTGATACAGAAGTACAGCGTCTGACTGTAAGTGCGACGGTTGTGGGATCGATTCCGTTCTATCGCTGTCGTTGAACTCCACTACTACGCCGTCGTTAGTGGGCAATGGAGTGCTTCAACACTAGGTTCTCTCTGCCTAGTCTGCTACGTGCGGGATTCAATGTGGAGCTAAAAAAGTGGCAGATATAAAAACACCTGTGGAAGTGGATTGTGGAGAATGGAGAGTGATGACATTAAGTCTCTCGTAAAAAAACCATATTGTTTAATCCTACCAAATTATATAAATTTTCTTTCGAGAAATTCTCTCTTAATGGGAATTAACAAAAAATAATAATTATCCTACATTTCCCCGAAACCTATCTACATGCCAAATTTGAATTTTCTAAGTCGAGCAATATAGTTTGAGCGTTGCTTATCACTTCTATCATCCACTCAGTAATAGAAGAGTTTTATATACAAAAGTATAGAAAGATATCAGATATGTTGAAATAAGTAAATGTATTAGAACTATAACGTAGATTAACGAGGTAAGAAATGTAACACCAATTAAAACTTTAGTCACTAACGTAACAGTAAACAGACTGCTCTCGTAATACAGTATTACCTAGATTATATGAAATTCATTAACTATTACAAAATGCATAGGAGAATTTATTTTGATATTTTCGTATAATTGTTAGTTTTTTTTTTTACTTTTCGGGACTTATTTACTAATTTACTAATTTATGGATTGTTGTTTTATAAATATGAATAAAGATCACTCTTTTTAAAATGTAAGACTAAAAAAAATTTTATCTATATAATAAGTAGAAAAACATGTATAAATATAATAAAACAACATATTACTGTAGTATAAGCTATACATACATACAATATCTAAACTGTCAACCATTAAAATGTATTTACGTATAATANGTGCAAATAAGGGGTTGAAAGTTTGTATGGATAAATCTTTAAAACGCCACCGATTTTTATAAAATTTGAAATTTAGACTCTTAAAAATATTTCATTGAACACATGTTTCGTGGTTTGTTAGAATTCACCCCTAAATAAGCAAGCGAAGCTGCGCGCGTCCGGTATTTACGTATAATATCCGAGAACACGAGATGCTGTGATCATTCTACAATTTATCTTAAACATGCCATCACTAACACTAACCGTACACTACCGTCACTTTAGATGGTAAGAGACTATATAAACAATAGGTTTGTTTTTTTTTGAGTTAAGATATTTCCGTTCCCCACTTTCCAACAACTTCTGGAGGCATTAGATGTTGAATGGCGGAACTCAACGCCGCGCTTTGTCTCGACACCAGACAGAAGAAATGAAAATATTATCTATTTCTTCTATGAGTGGGAATTGAAACTTCAACGTCACATGCTTGTGATCCTGCGCCACAATTAGTCTGCTTATACTTAATATACATTTATTCTTTTATTTAAAACAAAACTAAAGCGTTAAGTTACGCTAATTTTCAAAAATAAGATGAGGAAAAAACATTAAAAAAAACAAGAATGTAACACTAATAGATTATGAGATGTATAGTGTAACAAATCCCAGTAATTTAGTATGACACAGTCTCAAATCGTACATGTTTAATACAAAAGATACAACCTTGTAACAATTACTAAAGTGCTAAATGCCAAGTCATATTGTAGAAAATTTTCCTGTGCATTTTGGAAAATTTTCAATAACCGCAATAAGCGTACATATATTTTTTTCTTTTTTCACTCTGTATACAATACACAGCAGGGTAGGCAGAGGGCACCTAGTGTTAAGTCACTCTGTTCATTTCTTACCACCATATCTTCTATATTAATATTACATTGTGTTGCAGTGAGTTCCACCAATACGCTATGTCTCAAAAATTGGACATTGCAAGGCGGACGGAGGGTATTAAATCACTTCTTTTTAAAGGATGAGTTGTCCTTTGTACAATTTTCTATCAATATTGTATGTTTTTTTTATATGTTTTTTTATGTTTTGCTACATTAATAAAATTATATTTTATATTGTTAAACAATATGTATAAGGTAATTTTGTTGAATTCTGTGCCACTTGAGTCAATTTACATTTTTAACATATTTTTTATTTCTAGTCTGACTCAGTAAGACTATCAGTGGTTCCATCAAAAAGCTCTTAAAAAAAATAAAGAAAAAAGAAAACAGAGTGTCTATCACTACTTTCTCTCAACTTACAATAAAATTATATATTATATAAAAATTTATGTAAGTGTAATACTTACGTTTCCCCAGTATCAATCTGGGGCTAATAGGTGGACGATCTTCAATTGAAAATGTTGAATTCATATCCGCTTCCATAGCTTGTTTGTTATTATATTTCTTGACACTGTCTGCCCAGTCCTGTATCCATGATTTGTCCCCCTTGCATCTATTTAGACTCATATATGACAGACCTACAACCTCATCCGTCATGAGGTTTGAACTACTCTCTGATAGTATCTTTTGAGCATTTTTCAAAGCTGTACTTTCAAATTTAGTTTCTTCTAAAACTCCTTTGCTGCTCGGCAAAGAAACTGGTACAGAGGACTCTCGAGACAATCTATGGACATAATCTGTTTGATCAATATCTGATTTGGTTAAGCTACAACGTCTACGACTCGGTTTCTCAATTTTTATAGGAAATTTTGAACTTAAAACTCCAGAAGTTGTTACAGAAGTGAATGTACCCAGGTCTAAGTCATCTTCATACTTAGGAGGAGACTTAGCGAATGTTTTCTCTGTTATAGTCCTTACTCGGTTTTTTATTTTTTCTAAATAACTTCTGGTTGATTTAATTTGTTTAGTTGTTTGAAGAGCTAAGTCATTTTCATTTGGAGATTCGTAGCAACATGATATTTCTAGAACATTTTTGTCTTTTGATATTTTTTGTGGATCACATTTACTTATAGTAATTGGAGTCCTTAAGCATACATCTCTTCTTGGCTCCTTAGTAATGACCCTTTGATTGGGATAATCAAATATTATTTCTGGGTCCTTTTCAACACTGTGTCTTTTTAATGTATCTTCCAAATCATTATGTGAGTCAGTACCAAAGTTTCTATCTATACTCATTCTAGCTTTTTGTTCTTCTGTGTAATTATCACCTTCTATAGTATAAGTACCTGTAGATGAATGAGTTGATTCAGCATCAACATCATCATCTATATATAATGGTTCAGACTTTTGTGGACATTTTTTAAATAATAGATCTGGTGTGGCAGAGGATGCCCTACTTTTTCGCAAAGGACTCTTAGAATGTTCTGGAGTAGATAAACCATTGTCAGGTGTCAAAATATCTAATTCAGGACTAGAAATATCATTTAACATAACTCCTTCAGGACTTTGGTCAATAATATCCATTGGATGCTTATGGTTAAGATTGCTATAACTGGGTGATCTATGGACGTCTCGTACATAGGAACTGTTTGAGTTCTTTAAAGGTAAATTTAGGGCATGGCGACTAAAATTATCACTTCTAGACATTATACTGTCTACTATAGGACTTTTGGACGTACGTTTGGGTTGGAGATCGGTGACTGGCGATTTTACTTGCCTGCCTGTAATAGGGCTAGTCATATGCGGTCGATCAGCATTTTGTGTGAGAGGACTGCTTCTAAGTTTAACGGATCCCGATAGCCCGCTATCTTCTTGGTCTGAAGAGAAATATCCTTCAGAATTGTATCCCTGCGCTTTACGAGGTAACTTAGCGCTGAGAGGCGGTCTTTGAGACGTTGGACTGGGCTTGGACTGTCCTGCTGACATCGATTGGACTCTTTGATGCCTTGCTTGCGACTTCTTCGCTAGCTCTTCCAATCTCCGATTATCAAATTGTTTTGCACTGCCAAAGTCGACAGTAAACGCCATCGGATGAGGTTTAGGTGTCGACGGCTCGGATTTATCCTGACCTTCCTCAACGCTCTCATTTTTAACAACATCGCTATCCGATTTATCCTCTATAATGCTATTCTGCCCCTCAGATAAAGGACTAGAAACGTCTTCGACACTAACACTCATATTTTTCAAGGATTTAACAGTGACATCATATACATATTCACAAATTCATCGCTTTTCACCCACAGCCTTTGTTTCACTTTATTAGAAAAAATAAAATAAGCACAGCACAGAAAGCACAGAACTAAGAAATATAATAGAAATAACGAAAAGTGGAACGAGAGCACTTATAAAAATATATTAGATATATAAATCTAAAATCCTCTCGAGACTGAGTTCGGCAGTCGGTCGCGAATAGACACGACGGAACGACAACAGACACGATTAAATGAAAAAAGAATGTTATGATTTCATGGACCAACCGTATGATTTTTATTTTTAGATAGTCTTTATATGGCAATACTTGATGTACCAATAAGAAAATTTTAAGGTGATCAATGTGATATATTTTATAGAAATTAATAAATCGTTATATAATCGATAGTGCTCTAAAAATATGGTTTAAGAAAATTATAATTCTGTGAAGCCTAAAATTACTTAGGATATGTTGTAAAATGAAAATAAAAAATAAGTTGTTGCCTTATATAAAATTATTTTGTTATATAAATAATATGATTTTAATTTAGAAACTTTTTTTTTAGTTTTTAATACAATATTTAGTATATTTATTGTATTATTACTATAAAAACTATGAAAAACTATAACATACTATAAAGTTTAACTATAAAAAACTATAAAGCCTTTCTCAACGTTCTTGAAATAATACAATTTCAGAAATGTTTAAGATTTATAGTTTACTTTTAAAATAATACAAGAAAAGTTAATAATTATATGTAATTTTGCATAATTATCTACAGTTATAACGATTGCAGAATGAACGCATTCAGCCTTGGTCCACAGAATATATAATAATGACATTAATGAACAATCAAATTGTCAGGATAATGACGTCAGTCGTCAAATGTACACACACCGCACATGTCAAAAACGTCTAAAAGATGGCAGAGGCCGCCTTTTCTGAAGACGGGAAATATTATTCAGCAATAACCCACGACGGTAGATTGAGAATATGGGACACAGAAACAAATGTCCTTAAACAGGAGTATACGGCAGACTTGCATTTAACGTCACCACCCACCTGTTTACAATGGATCCGCGTTACCTTAAATTCAGTAAGTTCACACGTGGTTTGTGATCGTTTATCATTTAAATAATCTTAACTTATATGTAATATTATTACCCTAGTGTTATTTTCCGTGAAGCTATTTATTACTTCACTTTATTAACAACGTTATATTAACGTAACTTAATAATCATAACTTAACCTTTATCTTCAGGGTCGAAAAAACGGTGTGCGAAGGAAATCTATAAGTGAAGTAGAGACACATTGTATAGCATTAGGTACAACCAACGGAAAAGTACTTTTATACTCTGTAAGCCAAGCTAAAATAGAAACAATTTTGACAAATACTAACAGCAACAAAGTACAAAGTTTAGATTGGCATAAAAAATATGGCTTATTTAGTTGTACCGCAAATAATATTGTTCATGAATGGGATTTACAAGCCTCTAAAGTTAAATGCAATTATAACGTAAATGTTTCGGACGCTATTAAACAAGGGAACAAAATTAGTGCAATACGAATAGTTCCACACAACCAGGTAACTATAATTTAAAATGAGTATGAGTAATTTTTTGGTTTGTTTTGTGATGAATGTTTAATGGAATGTATGAGTAATTTTTATTTTGAATTCAGCTATAAGAGAAGTCATTTATTATTATTTTTTTATATCTTATTGAATTTGATGCATATTTTGGCATCTTTTGTTATTTACTCATAACAAACTATTATGACTTATCAGCTAAAATTTTATATAATTCTTTACTTCAAAACATACTCAGTATAATAGGAAGTGTGATTGTAACCACATCAGTTGATGAGTTTGGTTCCCATGCATTGAAATAAAATATTTAATATTTTATCAATTTAGTAAAGAGGCAAAGCGCAGTTCCAAAAATGGGAAACAGAAATGTCTTAAAGAGAACAGAATGTATGTCTTAGCACTAGGTGTTTTCTGCTTACCTTGCTATATGCAAAATACTGTTGTATTGCATATGAAGCAATTATTTTATTTTTATAGAACACTTCAGCCAAATTCTTAATAACAGCATCATATCAAATAGCACTATGGAAATTGCATGATTCAAATGCAACAGTTGTCAAGTTACTCGGTCACAGTGCTGCACCAAGAGCTCTTTTGACCATCGCTACTTTGGATAATTCATGTTGGTTGATCGAAGGAGCTCAGTAAGTAATCTCATATATATTTTGTTACTATAATGTTTAGGAAGTTAGTTGTTTACCAGATATACCTGTGATTTTGTCTGTATGGAAAGCTAAATGGATATTACAATTTTATTTGTGAACTGATTAAAATTAAATAAAACTAAAAGTTAAGACAATTTTTTATGTAATACAATTGAAAGATGCAATTAAAGAGTTTTTGAGGTAGCATGCACAAACAAATGCCAGGCAAACAAACTAAAAATTCAAATCATTTGGCCCTATTATTTGAGAAATGATCAATTCTCTTATCTATCTTCCATGTACAGAAAGTAATTACCTGGAAATCAAACCTAACGCATTTACAGTCATATGTATGGGCTCCTGCACTTGCGACTGGCCTTTATGAATTATTTAATATTTAAACTGTGGTAACGAGATAAGGCATGATGTTGAATTCTGTCACATGTCACTCTATAACATCAATAATTCGGTGAAAAATGGCACTATCCCCATTTTGTCTTATTAGTAGGTTCCCTCTGCCTACCCTTTTATATGGGGGATACAAGGTGCAGCTAAAAAAGAAAAGTTTGATCATTTTTTGATGTATATTTTTGTTTTACAGAACAGAACGATTATTATCATTTTGGAACATAACAATATCTCATGATGACATACCACAACAAAATGGGGAAGGAATAACACCGAGTAAACGACAAAGGAAAAAATCTATTAGCGCGCCAACAATACCTACGCCTGAATATAATTTTGTATTAGAAGATGCTCCAAAAATAATTGATGTTGATATTAAAGATGACGGAGAAGCAAAATTGAGTTTAGTCGCATCTACTAGAAGCGGTGTTGTACATTATTATACACATTCATTGAATGGGTAAGCAGTGGTTAATTACTTAATGGGTTTTATTTTTATATTTAAATGATGTTTATATTATGTTTGATACAATTTTAGGTTTGATTCGCATTATCTTATATTTATTTATTTTAATACTTTATTGATATTATTAAGTAAAACACTAAACAAAAAACAAACATAGATTAACTTAAACAAAAAACAGAAACAAGAAAAAAAACAAATGAAAAATGGTGTAAAGGCAGCCTTATCACCCACAGGAGATCTCCACCAGGCAACCCTTAACTTAATAAACAACTACTACTATTGGTGTCTTAGTCAGTTAACTTGTGAATTTTTAAAAACTTTTAAAAGATCGAAACAAAAAAAGGAATAAATTATATAATTTTATCATTATAAGTCATCTTTTGTGATAATAAACTATTTTAATGTTATATTTTGAAATGCTATAAGTTGGGTGGCGTAACTCCACGCAGCACTTTGTCTTTAACAAACTTTTGGTTATAACAAAGCTGAGAGAAATGAGTTATTCTTTTTTCAGCCAATCAACGAAACCTATAAAACCGTCAATAACAATACAAGTAACAACACAAGATGCACAGCCGTTACCGTTGCAGTGTTGTAGATTAAATGATGACAGTATGTTACTAGGTTATATGAATGGACCCACATTATTATTTGAGAAGATTGTAAGTATAACTTTATATACATTGTAAGCATAACTTAGAAAAACACTTGTAGTTCATCAAATATTTATTTTTCACCAATACTTTAATANGCACAAACAAATGCCAGGCAAACAAACTAAAAATTCAAATCATTTGGCCCTATTATTTGAGAAATGATCAATTCTCTTATCTATCTTCCATGTACAGAAAGTAATTACCTGGAAATCAAACCTAACGCATTTACAGTCATATGTATGGGCTCCTGCACTTGCGACTGGCCTTTATGAATTATTTAATATTTAAACTGTGGTAACGAGATAAGGCATGATGTTGAATTCTGTCACATGTCACTCTATAACATCAATAATTCGGTGAAAAATGGCACTATCCCCATTTTGTCTTATTAGTAGGTTCCCTCTGCCTACCCTTTTATATGGGGGATACAAGGTGCAGCTAAAAAAGAAAAGTTTGATCATTTTTTGATGTATATTTTTGTTTTACAGAACAGAACGATTATTATCATTTTGGAACATAACAATATCTCATGATGACATACCACAACAAAATGGGGAAGGAATAACACCGAGTAAACGACAAAGGAAAAAATCTATTAGCGCGCCAACAATACCTACGCCTGAATATAATTTTGTATTAGAAGATGCTCCAAAAATAATTGATGTTGATATTAAAGATGACGGAGAAACAAAATTGAGTTTAGTCGCATCTACTAGAAGCGGTGTTGTACATTATTATACACATTCATTGAATGGGTAAGCAGTGGTTAATTACTTAATGGGTTTTATTTTTATATTTAAATTATGTAATGTTTGATACGATTTTAGGTTCGATTCTCATTATCTTATATTTATTTATTTTAATACTTTATTGATATTATTAACTAAAACACTAAACAAAAAACAGAAACAAAAAAAAAACAAATGAAAAATGGTGTAAAGGCAGCTTTATCACCCACAGGTGATCTCTACCAGGCAACCCTAACTTAATAAAGAACTACTGCAACAATTGCTTTGCTGCATTGCAACTGCTAACAATTGGTGTCTGAGTCAGTTAACTTGTGAATTTTTAAAAACTTTTAAAAGATCGAAACAAAAAAAGGAATAAATTATGTAATTTTATCATTATAGGTCATCTTTTGTGATAATAGACTATTTTAATGTTATATTTTGAAATGCTACAAGTTGACTCACTCAACTCCACGCAGCACGCGCTTTGTCTTTAACAAACTTGGTTATAACAAACTGCTTTCTTTTTTATTGGAGAATTTGGGGATATCTGGGACACTAAAGTGTCTGAACACTAGTTTTCCACTGCCTACCCTGATATGCCTGCTGGGTACAGCGTGAAGCTGAGAGAAATGAGTTATTCTTTTTTCAGCCAATCAACGAAACCTATAAAGCCGTCAATAACAATACAAGTAACAACACAAGATGCACAGCCGTTACCGTTGCAGTGTTGTAGATTAAATGATGACAGTATGTTACTAGGTTATATGAATGGACCCACGTTATTATTTGAGAAGATTGTAAGTATAACTTTATATACATTGTAAGCATAACTTAGAAAAACACTTGTTGTTCATCAAATATTTATTTTTAACCAATACTTTAATACTTTAAACATGCCAAGTGTTTATTATAATACAGATTATACCAATGATTATAACGATTATAATATTACTCATCATCACTAATCACTATCACTTCTTAGTGATGAATATTATAAATGTGAAAGCTTATGAGGATATATATTTGTTAAACATTCATGCAAAAACTACTGAATGGATTTATTTAATTAAAATCATTAAATGTAATAAATATATAAATAAAAAAAATAAAAATATTTTATATCTCTTCCCGCTGTTGGACAGTCATATCCACTTCCTTTGGTTAGCTGGAAGAGATTTCTTTTAGAAATAAGTCCACCATTGTTAACGAGTATCTCAATTTTGTTTTACTTATATGTTATTTTTTAAAGTGCAATAAAGTATATATATATATATTTTCAAGCAACATGGTAATACCAACACAAAATACTTGATTAATATAAATATAGAAAATATTTACAGACTGTAATTTTAAATAAAAAAAGATCAGTATTTTTAAATAAATAAAAAGTATACTATATATGTTAAAATTAGTGCTAAGATACTCCATTCTTTAACTTTTAATCTATAAAAAGAATTTAAATTCCAGCAACCAGACACAAAAACAAAAACGCAAGTGCTCATACGAGGCAGTGGTAAAGAAAAAGGAAAGAAAGAGCAACATGATTTGAACAAAATAAAAGAAACAATAGAAAATGGCGTCACATATGTAGAACCTGTGGGAGAAATTAGTAGGAAACGATCGACGCCTGGTGGAAAGGTTAGTGTTAGTTTATATTTAGTTACATACTAAATACTTCTTTAGATAACATATACAAAAGCCAGTAGTGACGTAGGGGCACAACCGTGCGTAAACACGACAGGTTGTGGGTTCGATTCTGACTTGGGGAAATGAAATATATAATATTTTTATTTTCTGACTCTGGTAACGAGGCAATATGTGGTGTTGAGTTCCTCCACCAATCGCACAATGTATTCATAATTTAGCGGAAAGTGGGGAACCGATGTATCTTAATGGGAAGAATGAATTTACGGAAAAAATGTTAATGTTTTAACATTTTAAATTAATTGATATTTTTAATATCAACATTAAATTTTAATAAATACTTTTACAGGTAGAAGTATCAATGGAAGCCCGCCTTGAAAACCTAACAGTGGATATAAAAAGTCGGAGTAAAGCACCAGTCAATCAAAATCTTACAAAACTATTGATGCAAGGATTACATTCTAAAGATAAAGAGTATGTTATCTTTTTATAATTATTATTACTAGCTACCAGCTCGCGACTTCCCTCGCTTTAACTCATGTTTATATCATAAACATTCATATGTAATGATTAAATCAACTGTAATCTATGTGTTATTCTGATTCATATGAATCTGTCCAGTAGTTTTTGCTTAAAATGAAACAAACAGCCATTCATCCTACTTACAAACTATTACATTTATAATATTAGTAATTAGTACGATTTATTAATTGTGTGAAGGTTTAAAAAAAATAAAAATTGCAAAGTATAACACCAAGATGAAAATGTATTGGTTGTTTAAGTGGAATTACTATTTTTTTCTATTTATCACACAAAAAAAATTGGTTTTGATGACGATAAACTTAATTACATAAATAAGAATTATTAGGATACTCTTTGATTTTCGCGATTTTCATACATTTTAAATTAAACCTTAAATTCAATTAATCGCTTATATTAAGTTCTATATTATTTTTAGAATTCCCATATTAATTTAAAACCTTTGGATATCATAATAATTATTAATAATACATTTGATTCTTTCAGGTTAATCTTAACAGTCCTGCAACAAGACAACGCCCAAGTGGCTCTACGCTCAGTGGCGTCACTGCCAGCGGACTATTTACCATTATTATTGGAACAATTAGCTGAAATGGCCAGAAGAAAAACCAGTCAGTTAGTATACTTTGTTTTTTATTAATTTTTTGGCTTCACTCTTTATCTTAAATCGGTTAAGCCATTTCAAATTTTCAAGAATAATTGTGTAGGGTTCTATTGTTATTTATTATTACATCAATACATTTTGGAGGCGGGTTTAGTGGCGAAATTAAACGCCTTATAAAATTTCATCTATTTGTCTTTCACTGTCCACATTTTAATAACACAATACTCGGCGCTAAGTTCCGCCACTTATTAAAACCTAAGTTTTTTTTACTTACTTTGTTTTATTATATTTACAGATGTGCAGCAGTCTGTACGTGGCTGTCAGCTGTACTGAGGTGTCATTCCGCACTTCTATTGGCGACGCTCAACTCCAAAACATCTGAACATTTGGGACAGTTGTTTGCTATATTTACAAATAGGTATGACTGTTATTATTATTTATTAATATTACTAGCTTTTACGCGAAGTAAATTATTAATTATAAAGAAAAAATAACATTTATAGAATTATTATATAGGCAAAAACGCAAAGCAACAACGTAAACGCGACAAATTGTCCGTGTCGATGCCCACTCAAAGAAATGAAATATTTAATATTTTCATTTCTTCGCTCGCGTGTCGATGCAAAGCACAATGGTGAGTTCCACTCATCACGCAATGCGTCCAGAGTTTGACGAAAAGTGGGGAGCGGAGTGTCTTGAGACACACTAGGTACTCTCTGCCTGTCCTGCTCTGTGCGGGATAGAGCGTGAAGCTAACTAGCCATTATTAATTTCAGACGTTCACATCTCTGTCAGTTATTGAATTTGAAGGGGCGACTAGAACTGACAGTGTCTCAACGCACTACCTCCGATGTGTTAGAACAGAAACCAGTGTTACACTATTGTGGTATGTAGTTAATTTTATAACTTAATATAGTACTAATATTTGCATTTTTGTATTATTTTTTTAATATAATTGAGGTCTGGAAGCGTAAACGCGACGGTTGTGGTTTCGATTCCCATAAGATGCAATGAATTATTCTTACTTCTTCTCTGGTGGATAAAGGTCACTCAGCAGGCAATGTTAAAAAAAATTGTTCTCTCCGCGAGTGTTCTTAGGCCATTTTTTAAGAAAATATGTTGGGCCTTTTGAGAATACCAACTTTTTTATATTTGTTTCTTTAATTTTAGAACTTTTTGTGGCCGGGTTTTTTAATTACCAATTATTCTCACAGATTCATCATCAGACGAAGAAATGGAAGTTGAAAAATATCAATCAGGCAGTGAACAATCCTGGGAGGATGAGAGTCCGAACCAATCTGACAGTGACTGACAGACTATTTTAATATAGACTGGCAGACTATATAGATGTTTAAGATAAATAAATTTGTTTTATTTTAATTACTTTAGTTTTTATATATTAAGTGAATAATTAAAAGAAGTATGTTAAGGTTTTGTTATAAGTGACCTTGATTAAAAGTTTTAAGTAAATAATAATTTTTGTATATATGGAAGTGTTTTAATGAATTGTTTATATATAATTATATACCGGGTGTAAGCGCCTGTGCTCCTTTTAGGAGTTTAGGCCCCTTGTTAGGGTATTTTTATATTTCAAGCTGTACATACGTAAAAAAAATCAACAGCTTAGAATTGATAGCAATAACGTAAACACCTAATACGACTAAACTGCTGATCTGCCACTTTTCTATAAGAAACCTTCGACTTCACCGCCAATACCTACGACTCGATTTCGTGAATGAGGCGTGTGCGATATTGTAACTGATAGGTTTGTCTGTGTGCGTCAGTCTTAACAAATGCGTTTTATACTACAATAATAATTTCATTATTTATTTTGTTTGAAAAATCACCATTGTAATAGGCGTCTAGAGAATAGTTCAAACTGCATGCAACTGCAATAAATATTTATTGGCTAATATATATATATATAATAATAGATGGATGGAATGTATAATGGCGTAGATGTAGTAAACAATGTTGGAAAAAAACAAAAAGAAAAGATTTAAAGTCATTCGCACCGTTTATTATTCTTACAAATAACATACATCATCTTGTATGTCCACAACTTAACCTAATTAAAACTAAGTATCGAGGCAAATGCAAGTGTTTACAAAATATTTTTTTTAATATGTAATTAGACTTAAAAAACAAACAAATAAGTTTAATGTACCCAGTTCCATTTTGTCTAAAAATATATAAAATGAGCTAAACGTGGCTACGTACATGGACTATGTGGCTATTTATTACAAAAATAGATATTTTAATAAAAAAAAATATATATTCTGCTTTAAAATCAAACAAGCTACGGAGTCACAGATTACCAAAAAAAATACATGGAAGTTGATCTTAAAATTAATTTTCAACAATGCACTTTGTATAAAATTAACTAAATATCTTATTATCTATGCATTCTTAGGTGGAGGCCTGAATATACCCACAACTACAGCATGATCTCTTTCATAGGGCTCCAACGTCAACTGTTCTTGAGGTTTTAACTTGTCTGCTTGTAATTTTTTCACTTCCGCTGCAAATACTGCTTCGGGTTGTGCTGTAGAATCTATACAAGAGGCCTGAAAATTAAAATAAATGAGTAAATCTTGTATTATTTAAGTGGTTTAGGTATTTGAATGTGTAAGCTCAGTGAGAGAGTTCAATTTTCAACATGAAATATTTAGCTTGTTGTTATCATCATAGGATTTACTTTGATTTATGTTATAATTTGTTTTTACCATCTTATATTTTTTAGCTTCACGCAGTATTCTGCATATAGGTAGGCATCGAAAATCATGTTTAGACACTGCATTCCCCACGCATCAGCGAATTTTCGAGATATCACAAGTTGAGTGGAGAGGAAAATGAAGGTAATTAATTCCTCCGAGTGGGAATTTAACCCAAACCAATAATCGAAAATAAATATAAATTACCTTAATAGAAATAACAAAATGTCCACCATTCTTGAGAAAATGTTGTGCATTCAAACTGACGATCCTAGCTTGGTCTGGCTGAGCGACATCAGCAAATATTGTATCAACCATACCTACCAACATTCTGTAAAAGGAAAGTCAATTATTAATAATATATTATTAAAAGGAATTAATTTAACAATTATTATGATTAATCAGAGAGAGAGTTCAAATAAATTCAACATGAAATATTTAGTTAATATGAAAATTTCATCATAAAAATCAATTTAAAGTGATGATTGTTGGACCCCAGTAGAGTAAGTTTGGCACTGAGTTTCGTCACTTAGCGCCCATGACTCGAATTCTGGAGGGGAGCAGTGTTTTGACGCTAGGCTCCGTTATATCCCAAATACAGATTTAATAAAACTAATAGAAAAAAAAACTTTACAACTCTAAACATCAACCAAATTTACCATGATTTGGAACTTTTTTTTTTTTCTCTTAAAGATTAGATCTTATATACTTTTCCCCCAGTTTTTAGCAAAATTTTAAATCATATAGTATGTTCTCCAAAGTGTTTACGGTTGAAGAACATACTATATAATTTAAAATTTTAAAAGATATGTTTATCTCTTATATGATTAAATCACACGGTGATTACAGATTTTAAAACATGTACCTGTACTTCAATGGATGTCTCGCATCTTCAATAATTGGTATAATATTAGTTCTTTTCTTAGCTACATTTATTAAATCTCTGCCTGATCTGTGTGAGAATTCAACTGCATACACTAAACCTTCCTGTAAATGGAAATAAATAAATTTGTTGTGTTTGTTAATTTAGTTTAGTGGGTATTAAAAAGTCTACACAGATAGGTCCATCGTGTTCTTGATCATTAAATAAATGTAAAAAAATATATTATAAAAACTTGGAAACGAAAAAAAATATGGGATAAGAACCTGCAACTTTGGAAACCAACCAAATTCTTACCCAATCTAATTATTAAAATTTGAGCCTAAGCCTTCTAATATAATATTCAATTCATAATAACATATTATTCAAAATCTAAAGATGGTAATAATTAAAAACAGAAAAATTGAACTGCATCTATTAAAAACCATCCAAACACTATATCCCTACAAATATAAGCATACAAAAACAAGACAACTTACAGGTCCAACAATATCAGAAACATGACTGACAGTGGTCCCACTTGCAGCTCCAAGATACAAGACCCTGGAACCCGGAGGCATATGAATAGCATCTACACCACCCATGATAGCTGCGGCTAACTTAGATCTGAATGGATTCCACACTCTATACTCAATTTTATCTCCTTCTGTCTGAAATGACAAAGAAAACACAGATTTTAACAGAGATTTTAATAGGTTTTACAGGATTTCAGTAGTTCTTGAACAGTATCAGAAGTGGGTGTGTGGTTGTATAGTCTTCACGAATAGGTCAAGATTAGAGGGACCAAAATCATCATTTTATATTTTTGTTGTTCATAATTTCTTGTAATATGTATTGTACATGTAGTATTAATTTTAATAAATGTTTAATTAACAAAAACGAAAATATAAATATATATTTAGGAATCAAAATTATTTCATTTCATTAATTTTTATAGAAATGTAACGTCAAATTTGATACAAGTAATCATTTTCGAAAATCCTAACAATAAGGTAAATTAAAAAAAATCTATTATGTACAATTTTTTTGTTTTACAATCAAAATTACAAGCACATATTAAAAAATAACTTAAAAAGCAAGAATAAATCTATATATACAAACCTCAACAGATATTCTCTTTTCACCATACACTTCTGAACCCGGCACTAAATTCTTTGTTACTAACGCATCTTCTTTTCCTCTAGCAATGAAAACTCCTGCATGCCTAAAAAAATGAAACTTTTGTCATTTATAAATTTAAAAAACAGAATAAAAGATGTTTGTATAAGATTTTTTATCAGTAACATAATTGGCTTCAAGCTTTCGCATTCAGAAGAACGAAAGTTATGTTTTATAACATCATATAAAAATCTAGTGACAACCATCACCAAATCCAATACTAATAGTCTTAGATATTAAAATTATATATTTTTATTTTAATGGGTATATCAAGGGAAAACATGTCAAGTTCAATAAATTCAATAAATTTAATTCAAATTGCAATTGATTAGACAAGAATTTATATTTTTTAATTCAATTATATTTGGAATTCTTTAAAAAAAACCAAAACTGTACACAATTAACCATTAATCTATTTCTTGTGAGTTAGAGGTTGGGAAGTAGAGGTATGTTAAGAACTAATTAATTTTGTATTTCTAAAAAAATATTATAAGTAGCAATCATTTTATTTGAATTAAAGTTATTTAATTTATATAGCAGTTTTTAGTATAGATTGATTTTAAATAGCTATTAAGAAAAAAATACATACCTATGTGGCTCGATAATAACTTGTTTGCCTCCTTTGAACCCTCCACCTCCTCCTCCTCTTGGACCTCCCCTACCTCTGCCTACATTATAATATAAAATACTAAATTAAAAATAAATATGATTAAATTAATCACTTTCAATGTAAATTATTTATCAGTAGTGGGTATGTGGTATCATAGTCTTCATGAATAGGTCTAGATTAGAGGGACCGATTATTCATCATTTAAATTATTTTTTAACTGTTTATACTAACTCAAGTTTCAAAATAGTATTCAGAAATGTATAAAAAATGAAAAAGAATATGGAAGTAGACATTATATTTGTTCTTACATCATAAAAAATATATTATTTTTTATCTGTGAAGCATACTTTATGAGAGAGTAAATTTGGAATTGAAAGTTCAATAATAACTTTAATTGTTGTTTCTTTAAGTTAAATTAATGAATAATTATGGAATAGTATATTTTAAATTGAACTTTGTTTTGTCCAGAGTAATGTTTAATTTCAATTTCTCACAGCGTAACATGTAACCTGCACATGTGACGGTGGTGGTCATTCCCTGATCAGAGCAATGATCAGTATTAATTCATTTTTATTAACCACTCTGCTATAGCAAGGTAGCAACAAGTGAATAATATGATTTTAAATGCAAGATATTTAACTTAAAAAAACATTACATAGCTGAATATATATTAGTATAAACAGTTTTATCTATTTAAGTGAACACACAACACATAGCTTTAGTGCACTACATTATATAAGACATTCAGTAATAAGTGGATGTATGGACAAAGAAGCTTAATTAAAACAGTAGAATAGAGCAAAAGCATGGTTTAACTTTATAGCGACCAAATCTTGTGCACTAGAGGTTATGTGATGTAATGTCCACCTCTCCTAATATATCATATTAAGAAATATCTATTTGCTTACCTCCACCACCACGTCCTCCAAATCCTCTACCGCCTCCGCCTCCACGTTTTTCAAACTTTCCTGCGCCACCGCCGCCTCGGCCTCCAAAGCCACCCCTACCTCCCCCACCTCCTCGGCCACCTCTAAATCCTCCTCTGCCACCCCCTCCCCCACGAGGACTATTAAAATCTGTAAGAAAAATATATATTACATTGTATGTACTAACCTACTAATAACGTACATGTTAAGATAATTTGTTAAGTGACTAAAGATAGTTATTGAAATTCATTAATATGGAAATAATTTTATTGGAAAATGAAATCAGTAAGATAATATAAAATGCAAAAGAGAAGCTCGAGGTTGTCTGTGAAGATAGCTTTCAATAATAATAAATTAGTAACTTAGAACAAACAAGACGCATTGTAAATGTTACACACCATGATACCACGTGTAAATTAAAAATCAAACTAACAATAGCATCTATAAATGTATTATTATTTAAAATAAACTAATAACGATGATATTGATTTTCTTTAAGTTAATTTAAAGAATAACCTAAGGTATATAAACAAGAATATTCATATACAACCACGTGCGTTCTTGAATAATATTTCGCGCGTGATAATCGTGAAATGTATACCTAATTTAGAAAATTTTGTACTAATTACATATAAAGGCACGTTTAAAATTTAGGTAATACAAAAGTATTTTAAGTGGTATTTTTAAGCGTTTAAAAATATTACGCCGCATCGATGCGAACATAACCTCAAATTACAGTCTACTAAATAACTGAAAATACTTTATTAAACCTACATAAAAGGTAAATATAACCAGTATTTAATATAGATTTAATAAATAGAGTGAATTTAAAACGTTTTTTAAAAATTGAAAACAGTGTTAAGACCACCATGCGGCGACCACGCTTACATAGAACAATAGTTATAAAATATTTCACTCACCTGGTCTACCCATTATCTGCCTAAACTATTTCCAAATATATTTAACAGTATAAAAATCACTATTAACTATCTAAATATAAAAATTAACTGTTTAGCTAAATGCGGGCGGAGCTCATACCGCCCGCGTCGTGTTGCCGCTGCCGGAAATGATGCCATTTTGCTAATGCTACGTTGAGATCTGTGTGGCCAGTATTAAAGGATTTAAAAAATAATTAAATATTGCCATATTTAAGAACTGTAATTTGAAGAAGAAAAAAATAACAATCACCTGATGATTTTTATTTTGTAAAGTATTCAAATATGTCCTTAAATCATTTAAATTTAAATGATGAAATTATAAAAATAAAGTTAAATTATTTTATTAGGTACTCTACTAATTCTCTACGAATATATCCAAAAAAAATAAATTAAAATATTCTATAAAAATAATTATTTATGCAAACTAATTACTTACACAACACATTTAATTTATTTGATACAAAGGACTAAATAAAGAAACTCTGTTTACATTTAAGTGTCCATTGAACCAATTGACTTAATATAGATAAGTATTTAATATCTCAGAGCGAAACAAAAGTACCTATATCATTATGTATTTAAAATTATACTGTTTCTCTGTAATACTTAGTTAGTAAGTGCCATTGAAAATTGTTATATTAATTTAATCGTGAATCGTGATAACTAAATTATTAACCACATCAAGCTAAGCCTCGGGTATTTTTTATCAAAAATATGGCAGAAATTTATATTTTCACGCATATACATATAATTTTTATCACTTAAAAATAACTACTACTATAAGGTACATTTATGATATAGGATATGAACCTACAACCATCATATTTAATTTTGCACTATGTCATGACGACGTCATTGAATAAAGAAAATCTGTGTATTTACGTTTTATTTTCCTGTTTCAGTAATATGGCGTCTAGTGTGGAATTATTATCTAACTTCACATGGTTAAATGAGCCTAAACACTGGAATTTTGAAGATAACGTGCTTACTTTCTCAACTGATAACAAAACTGACTTCTGGCAAGGGACGTGGTATAATTTTTTTGTTAACTCTGGACATGTATATGGCATTGAAATTAAAGAAGATTTTACACTGGAGGTAATTTTATGATTGTAATTTACGTGTATTTTACATACAATATACCTCAATATACTCGTACCCACTATTTTAAGTAGAGTAAAGATAGTGATTAATCATCAGGATCCGATGCCGATTTTTCGCTCAATTTAAGATATTGCGTGTCGCGCGGCGTAACTGAATGCTGTGTCTTTAAAGAAGATCAGAGAAAAAAAAATATTTAAGATCGTATCTGCCAGATGGAATCGAACCTACAACGTATACAGACACCGTACCATTGCGCCATTGTCTGGAATCGTGTCTTACTAGATGGAAACATGATGTCTAATGTAAATAGAAAGTGGAGAACGGAGTGCCTTTATGCTAAGTTCATTTTGCTTACTGGAATGGAAAACGTAAAGTAAAATAAAAAAAAAAATAATCCAGAAATAAATATTCCTCGAGTAAAACTTCAATACACTTTTACACTGTCAGTAACATCCCAACTACGTTAAATTACTAGTAATTGACAATTCTCACTACTCTGTTTATTCGAGCGGTAAATTACAATTATTATTAAAAATTCCCGTGTCAAAATGGTGATAACATTCAAAAAAAATATTTATTTCTAAATATAAATACAATAACTGTATCAAATTTTGACTCCCACTTTAAACAATCTGAAGGTCTGCGTTGAAGCTGAATTTAAACATCTTTACGACCAAGCTGGGTTAATGATATACGTAGACGAAAAGCATTGGTTGAAAGCAGGCATAGAGTACAATGATGGACAACCGATGATTGGAAGTGTTCTCACCAATGGAGGTTCTGATTGGGCTACAGGTAACATTTGTATAATTAATTATGTTATAATTATACTATTTTTGTATAATATACGTAGAAGTTTATGTATGAAATTATAGAAATTATTATTTTAAAATTTTAAATGTGGAGAACACACTTTGTTGAATATTCGCATTATCACTAAAAATCAACAATTACTGAATATCGACATTTATTTTTAACTACCGAATAAATTATTGAAATGAAATTACGAAAATGAGGACGATGCCATGTTCATATTTTTTTTATTGNACTGACTTCTGGCAAGGGACGTGGTATAATTTTTTTGTTAACTCTGGACATGTATATGGCATTGAAATTAAAGAAGATTTTACACTGGAGGTAATTTTATGATTGTAATTTACGTTTATTTTACATACAATATACCTACTAGTACCCACTATTTTAAATAGAGTAAAGATAGTGACTAATCATCAGGATCCGATGCCGATTTTTCGCTCAATTTAAGATATTGCGTGTTGCGCGGCTGTGTAACTGAATGCTGTGTCTTTAAACAAGATCAGAGAAAAAAAAATATTTAAGATCGTATCTGCCAGATGGAATCGAACCTACAACGTATACAGACACCGTACCATTGCGCCATTGTCTAGAATGGTGTCTTTCTAGATGGAAACATGGTGTCTAATGTAAATAGAAAGTGGAGAACGGAGTGCCTTTATGCTAAGTTCATTTTGCTTACTGGAATGGAAAGCGTGAAGTAAAATAAAAAAAATAATAATCCAGAAATAAATATTCCTCGAGTAAAACTTCAATACACTTTTACACTGTCAGTAACATCCCAACTAAGTACGTTAAATTACTAGTAATTGACAATACTCACTACTCAGTTTATTCGAGCGCTAAATTACAATAATTATGATTAAAAATACCCGTGTTAAAATGGTGATAACATTTTAAAAATATATCAATTTCTAAATATAATTACAATAACTGTATCAAATTTTGACTCCCACTTTAAACAATTTTAAGGTCTGCGTTGAAGCTGAATTTAAGCATCTTTACGACCAAGCTGGGTTAATGATATACGTAGACGAAAAGCATTGGTTAAAAGCAGGCATAGAGTACAATGATGGACAACCGATGATTGGAAGTGTTCTCACCAACGGAGGTTCCGATTGGGCTACTGGTAACATTTGTATAATTACCTAATTATGTAATAATTATACAATTTTTGTATAACATGAGTAGAAATTTTTGTATAAAATTATAGAAATTATTATTAAATTAGAGAACGTACTTTGTTGAATATTTCGCATTATCACTAATAATCAACAATTACTGAAGATCGACATTTATTTTTAACTACCGAATAAATTAATGAAATGAAATTACGAAATTGAGGACGATGCCATGTCCATATTTTTTTTTTGATCTCTAACAACAACTTTTAGAGAAGTTCAGCTTTAGCACCGCGTAAATCTAAGAGTATACCAGTATTTTAACCTAGACTACTAGGTGTGGGCAGAAGCGAGTATTTAAAATAAATAAACTAGTACTATATATCACTTTATTCTCTGCTAAAACAGCAGGTAGTAGGACGTAAGCAGAAGGACTTCTTGGGGACCTATTGTTCAGAACACTCTGTTGCCATTAAGACACTTCCGTTCTCCTCTTTCCGCTATATTCTGGAGGCATTGCTGGCATTGAATGGCGGAACTTAACGCCGCGCTTTATCTCTCACCACAGCGAGAAAATAAAATATTAAATACTTAATTTCCTGGAGTGGGACTCCAACACACACCATGTCGCGTTTTCAGTCGCACGCTTGTGCCCCTGCTCCACGACTGGCCACATATAACTTTTATTTAGTATATTTCTTCTCAACAAAATACATACATACTATAACCATTATTTATTGTTTTAGGAATATTCCAAGGAGACCCCAAGAAGTTTTGGCTGAGATTAACAAAATTGGGCAACGTTTTATGCGTTAAATATTCAATTGATAATAAAATATGGAATTTGTTGCGTTTATCACCATTTATGATTGCAGACAAATATTTTGTGGGTCCCATGAGTTGTTCTCCGCAAAGAGAGGGTTTATCCGTTAAGTTTAGTAATATGATATTTAGTAAGCCAGATAAAGATATTTTACATAATAATTAGAGAAATTTGTATTCATACACCTAATCTTGTTGATTTTATTAAATTTTATTTTGTTGGTATTGGTAATGGTTATACTACAATCAACAATTAATTGTTAATTGTAATTTCCTCATAAATAAATGGTCCATTTCAATTAAAATTTGTGCAACTCTGTTTTCTTTACTAATTAATTTAAAAAACTTAAAAGATTCCAATAAAATACAAGTATGAGAAAAATATCTTTTATTATATGTTTTATTAATTTGATCACACATTGTCTTACAATCTGGAATGTAATTGTACAATAAACAGACAAATTTATATACAAATCCAACATAAATCATTATTCATTTTTAATTTGTAGAAATATCTTAGAATATATATATATTACTAAGAAAAATGTATTTCAAAAAACATTTTTCATATACATTTCATGATAAATATTAATTTTATATAATGGCAAAGGAGCCCTTGTTCGCTTCACTCGATAACCCCCTTTCGTTTCGCTCCCTGTTATATCTTATAATTGTTTTTTTAAAGGAAACAATGCAATTAATTATTATTATATCACTTACAACATTGCTTCTACATACACAATATTCTTAATTTCAAACTTATATAAAAAATCGTTGAAGCAATACTTTTGTCAATATAATAGAAAAAAAATATTCAAGATAGAAGTTATGATTTAATTTAATTCAAATATCAATATTGTATGAATATGTTATAAGATATTACGAAATAAATATTTACCATGAACTACTAAACTAAACACTATTTTCAATTTTTTTCTACATATAATTTTTCACAATTTAAGCTCAGTTTCAGCTTAAAATTTAAAGATGGTGACTTATTTTAAAGTCACATTGTATATGTATAGGCCACAATATATATTTACATTTATTATTATATAACAATTCTACAAACATTTATGTAAATGTACAGTCCATTGTACTAAACAACCAAAAGCTAATAAATGAAGAAATGGTAACAATATAATTTTAGTTTGACGTATCCGAGTGTGTGTATATCGTCTGTACTTCTGTACCATCATAGCTCCCAAAAGAATAAGAGAGAAGAGAAATATGTTCAACAGTTTGAAAATTATCAGGTCTTTTTTAATGTTGTATTCACCTTTTAAAGTTTTTTGAGTCAGGGGTTTTTATTATCAATTATTAAAAACAATTGTTTGAACATAACGAAATTTGAACCCACTCTAATTAAGACATAAATACATAGTTATATCAAAATCTTTAGAAAGTTCCCACTGTGGGCAATGGAGTGTCTTATCATTAGGTTCCCTCTGCCTACCCCGCTGTGTGGGGGATACTGCGTGACGATGATTTATTTAATTTATTTATTCTTTATATACTTGCTATAATTTTTGTTCTCTGGAAGTCTAGAGGGAGCTGACGAACTTATGATTATTAGTTCAAATCCTAAAAATGGATGGAAAATGTATTCTATTATATATATACATATATAGTTAAATATAAAAGATTTGTAACTAAGTACGTAAGTATACAAGATTTTACAATTTTAATTAGCTTTTAGTTGAGTAGTATTAAAAAACGGTAAAATCTTTATTTATAAAGTAAGAACCTTAGAGGCATATTTCTATTAACTAATACAATAGAAATCTAAAAACTACAAATGCTGTAAACTTTGTTATTTTAGATTAGTGTAAATCTGAAATTGAAAAGAAAAAACATAATTAAAGAATAATCAATCAACCAATTACTGGATTGATTGATTAACTAATTAATCATTGAAGCGAAGGGAACTAATATTTTTATATTATAGTTTAATAGCTAAACTAAATTATATCACAATTCATTCCTAAAACCAAACAATACCTAATAAAATTAATATATATATATTTAAAAAAACAGAGATCTAATGGTAAAAAAAATGTATTTGTTCTTAAGATGAAGCTCCACTAAATAAAAAATCGAATTATTTATAATAAGATCTGCACGTTCTCTTATAACTTTTTTGTAATTTTCATTGTTTAATTATAATTAATAACAATTTTCATTCTAATAAAAAATATTTATCATTCCTTGAAATTATCATTCCATATCATTCATAATGTTTTTTTTTTTCTATCAATAATTTCACTGAATTCACAACACTAAACCGAAAAAAAAGGAGCCAAATAAAAATATTAAACTATTTTGGTCAATTTGGATAAAATTTCCAAAAACTTTGTATGATATGAGAATAGTTTAATTAATTTTTACTTATACATACAAAATAAACTCACTTTATTTCTTAAAAACAGAGAAAGAATCGATGTATTTTATGTAATTTACTTATCAATTTATTAATATTTAAATTTGGTTTAATATCTATGTTTACAGAAAAAATATATAATCTGTATTACGTATACCTTTTTAAATGTAATTTGGAAATTCCAATTCTCTTATACATAATAATATGAATATATTTAATGTGTTATTTATCATGTATTCACAATTTATTAAATATTATTACTATATAATTAATTTTTCATACAAATTCTTATAAATTGTTTTACGTTTACATTAAATTTGATATAACGTCAACATGCAATTTAAAAAAAATGTATATTGTGTTTTTTTTAAATTGTCAATACAGATAATTAATAATAATATGTTTTTAATTTTAAACACAAATTTCTTTGAAAAGTAATTAAATATATTCATGTAGGACTTAATTCTTGTGTACAATTGTCCAATGGTTCCGTCTTTATTGACATTTGTAATGGCTGGAGAGGTACTGGAGCTACTTTCGAACGCTCCAGGTTATACATCTGTAATATTAAAGTATATCATTATTTAAATATAAATTACTAGTTTTTACCAATGTTGGACAAATTTTAATAACTGAGAGTTGTGGACGACACATTCTCTCTTTTTACCATAGAAACGATTAACGTGGTGTAAGCCTATGTCAAGACACTATTGTACACTTTCCACCTGAATTGAGACTTGATTGAGATAACGCGTGGTGTAACTCAACATCGCGTTTTGTCTAAACAAGGCGGGGAGATGAATATAATTCATTCCTCCTTACGCTTTGAATATTTTAAATTATTTTTCGAATTAATATATAAGATTCTTTATTCCAACAAATTAACACAGACATACTCTAGAAGAGATCTCTTCCAGCCAACCCCGTCGAAGTGGATTGGTGCAAAGTAGCGGAAAAGACAAGACAGTGCAGTGAAATTGAGAAAGACAAAAAAAAATAAAATAAAACTAATAGTAATATAATTAATCTCCTAGTGGTTTTCCCGGTTTATTGACAATGTGGTACGAAATTACTTTCTAAATGCGAAATAAGAAAATTCAGTAAAAAAAACATTAAACATTATTTAATTTAACTTTTAATGAGAATTTAGTGTAGAAAGTATTTTAAAATATTTTTAAGCTAATTTTGTTTAGTACGATTTTTACAGTGGGCAAAAGACTATTCTGGAGTGGGCACAGTCCCCATTCCTACTACCATGAAAAGAATATAATATTTTACTAGCATTTACTTTGTAAAGTTTAGCCCCAATGGTTCGATAGAAATGACAGAGTATTGGGTATGAGTGACACATGTCACTCTACTGTTCGTATTGTAATAGAGCATAGCATTTCTCAATAAATGGACTATACAACCTATATTTTTTATTTCAATACAAATCAGTAGTTCTTGAGATAGGCGCGTTGAACCAAACAGCTATATGTATAATACATAAGTATAAATAGTATTGAATAAAATACCTTCATAAACAACGGTGTGGATAGCTGAGCGACGCTTGTTGCCTTATTAAAGGAATCTTCATCATTGAAAGAAACATCTATTGGTGGTACTTTGAGTTTTGGAAACCTTTTCTTGGATAACTGTTCTTCATCAGAATCTGATGGCGGTGGACGTACCTGGAATAAAATTTTTTACGTGAGGTTATATATATTAGTTTCACAGTGTATCCAGCCTATATCTAGATAAGTAGGAGGTGGGCAGTTGAGACTACGTTTAAGTAAGTTGTTTGTCTAACCGGAACGGGGAAATGGCCGTAATCCTCCTCATGGGAGCTGAACCTACTATTTACTACCAATCTTTTAATAATTAAACTAAAGAATACCTTTCTCGGTCTTCCAGGGCCTCGTCTTTTAGGCGGCATCGGTAATGGCGATGGGGAACGGGCCTGTTATAAACAAAGTATTACATTTTACAAAATTAAAAATTTACATTATTACAAAAAAAAGATCTAAAATACTTTCAAATTGCAAACTTTTCAAAAAGTAGATGACGTTTTCAAAAAATTGATAATTTTATAATAGGTGGAATAGAATTTAAAACCAAAAATAATTTTAAAAAATATATTCAAGTTAGAACCACTATTAAAATAAAATCTGTGCGATAGAGTAAAATGTAGAGAAAATAAAAAAAAGAAAACTCACTCTACGTTTCCTCACAGGCCTACTTCCATCAGCCGATCTGGTAGTCATAGACAATTTGGACTCGCTGGACTTAGTAATCGAGTTCTCCACAATTTCCTCCTTCGCTAGAATCCCGCTCATACGATTCTTAAAAAAGCTGTCCTCCGCCATTTTTAAAGCTTCAAAACACTTGTGGCCTTGTAGTGCATATCTAATAATCTTTAATACTTCTATACGACACAGTAATCGAGTGTCGTCATCCATTTTCTTGAATAACGGTAGTAACGAGTTCATAAATAGTTTGTCATCATCGAAATGATCGTCGGGCAATATAGTATTGGCGTCTATTTTAATTTCAAATTTTTTCTCTGTATCTATGGTGGCTTGGTTACATTTGTCGAGGGTTTCTGGTTTCTCGTGGAAGTCGGGTTTGGTTTTTAAATCGAGAGGTCTGTCAGGTAGTTCGTGTTTTATACGCGGTATGTCTTCTGGGGGAGGATGTTGGGGCGAGTTGGACACTTCTGAGAACGATTCGTATTTGTCTTGGGAGTATCGGGGTTTTCTGTGAATAAAGAGAATAAAAAGATTAGTATTTAATTTAGATACTTAAATATTATAGGCTATTAAAAATTAATATCTATAAAAAATTCAAAACAATCCTTCACAGAAACGAAGCTGCGTCATCAGAAAATATCATTTTAATTGTAACATACAATCAAACATTATTTTTGAACAGTGTTTCACTGAAAAAGAACCGCTAACAGAACATATGAACCACGAGGGGTCATAAATACATTTCATACGCCATATTTAAAAAACTGAACTGAACTGTACATTTCAGTCCTACAAATGCGGACCCCACACGGACCCATCGAACCCACAATCATCGTATCTTTGGTCAGCTACATCACTACGCCATGATAGCCTCAAATTATAGTTCTTAACACATCATAAGAGAGAGAAAAACATCGATTATATCAGATCACTACTTATCAATAACATTATATACAACTGGACCACGTTATTGTTATTGAGACGGACATGCCATCTTGCCCGGTTATTACCAACATAACGGGCAAAGCGGAACTACTTAATGCCAATTATTCAATAGTTCTGTCAACTTTGTGTTGGAGTACACAGCATCTGTTATGCAACTATCTAGTGCCTACTGTATCATAAACTAATTTTAGTGTACTTGTTTCTATTGGAACTATAGTAACTTGAGATAACATTTGAAGAAAAATTGAATTGAAAAAATTTTTGTCTTCACGCATATCCCCCACATGTAAGGTAGGCAGAAAGAATGTAGTGCTGCTTATAAGTAGTTCTAAAGTTCGATATGCGGAAAAACGTATCTAGAAAATCTACTCACTTATTCTGCAAAGCACGCAGCAAGAAGGACATCTGCCTGTGATACTGGTATCTCCTGCTGCCCGGTGGACACTGCTCCGGCGGCGGGCATTTGCCCTGTCGAAACGCTTTGGTGTACGAATCTCGTATGGACCGCCATCTTTTCTGTACTTCTTTACCTGTTGACAAGAAAAATAATATATAAGTATTTCAGTTCAACTTGAATGGCAATTAACCCTTAAGTGCGTTTCACGATTTAAGTAATGTTCTAATAGCAAAGAAGGTACAGCAGGCATAACCAAATCAGCGTAGTCATCTACAGCTAACGTGAGGTGACTAACATAGTATATTTACTAGCGGAACTTAATATATTATATGGGAAAGTACCGATAATATGTACAGATAAACATATTTCTGTTGAACATTGAAATTACTGAATATCTCCACACAGGGAAACCCAGTGATATACAAATCTCAAATGATGACATTCCAGTAATTTTCTTGTTCAATTATAAAACTTATTTTGTCCCATTATTAAATTGCTTTTGCAATATTGTATTATTTATGTAAATAAAATAATGAATAAATAAAACAATATTAACAATTTTGGCGTATACAGAAAAACACACAGAATTAAAAGAGAAATTACTGCATCTTAAATTTTAACTAATTTGCACATTATATTAGAAAAGAAAACAAAAGATAATTAAAAATAAAATATTTCAAAACATTTCGGACCTCTGAGAACATTATCGGCATTTAATGAGTCATTGTAAAAGGAAGCACTATCGCATCGGGCGCATTCTGTGTATGCCGAACGAGGTGTTGGTTTTTGCTGATCTTTTTATTATAATAATAACAATTATGTCATGAAATAGATAAGACATAACGGCTTTTTTAGGACACATAAGAGTTTGTGGCTAGCAAACGTGACTATTGGGGGTTCGGTTCCCATCGTAGAATTGAATTATATTCATCAGGTTCTTCACTTTGGCAACAGGAGAAACTACAAAAGGGAAAATTGGGCGCTGCGTTGGGTGTACGTAATATTAGATTCCCTTTGCCTACCCTGTTAAATGCGAGGTACTGTATGAAACTAATTAAATAAAAATATATGATTGTGGATTCATATCTCATATAACCTTATAGATATTTAGCATTATCTTTTAATTTTAAAAGTTAAGCAATTCTTTTTAATCTGTATTATAATTAGCGCTAAACATTTTATTATTGTAGCATCATACTTTCAAAGAGTTAAGAGTAATCAGCGTATTTTTATCACTTCCTATATTAGAGAACAGTAAGTACGTAGAGTACGTGGTGACTCAATCACTCTGATATTTAATGTAAGCACGTTTCTTATTTAAACTGGACTCAATATTTTACCGAATTCTACATTATAGCATATGGACCGTCGTGGCGCAGCGGCACAAGGGTGTGACTGTAACGCGATTGTGGGTTCGATTCCCACTCGAGGAAGTGAAATATTTATTTACGTTTATATTTCCATTTCTTCGCTCTGGTGTCGAGGTGCCAGAATACGGCAGAAAAACACTCCGTTTCCATTAAGTCCATTCCCCACTAGACGCCGAATTTTAGAGACATTACATGCTGAGTGGCGGAACTCAACGCCACGCTTTGGCGCTTTGCCAGAGCGAGGAAAATAAAAAATATTTATTATAATGTTTTCTTTACTTATTTAGAAAACGAGTAAAATTTTTTTTCAAAATATAAAAAATCTATATCAGTTTTTCCCCCATTAAACAAATATTGAAAAAGTAGATATTCCACTATATAAATGAATATAAAAATTGTTTTTTTTTAAGTACAACTTACCACTTATTTAAATATATCATAAAGTATTATAAATTATGAAACTATATAATAGTTTATATATATTGGTATAAAAGTAAAACGCGTCGGTATGAAATGTCGGGGTGAGATTAACACAGCGCCCTTGGGAGTTAACTGGTTTCCTCACCACGTTTAATGGAATTGAGCGTTCGCTTTGTAAAAAAAAACTGTTGAAGTGTGTTATAATTATTTATAATATTATACATTTATAATATTATAACATTTTGTTTCTAATAATGGTCAAATGAATGTGAAATTACATTTGCAAGATTTTTACCCTAGAATAATTAGCAAGAAGAAAATAGGCTACAGTCTAAATTTTTAGAAAAAAATCTTTTTTAAAATTTATATTACACAAAAAAGGAAAATTCCAAATACTTACACATACATACATAATTTACTATAAGACAAATTAGAATTTAGATCCTGTATTATACACACACATAGCGATAATTTAATAATAGGAATAAACTAAATAAATAATTAAATGTAAATTGTTCTATTTCCATTTGTTCAATTTAATACTTTAATAAAAAGAAGCCAAGTACTCTAGCAAAAGTAACCATAATCAAGATAACGTATTCGACGAAAAGTGTACGTAATGTTTTCTAGTCTACACCTAAACTTAGTGAACACTATAGGTGGTTTTTAGCTAGCATACTTCTACACGTATATAATATGTTTCTTTTTAGCGGGGTAACTGTTTATTTTATCGGGGTACGCAGAGGGAACCTGGGGACCTAGTGTTAAGATACTCCGTTCCCCACTAAAATATTTCAGTTCTCTACTTTCTGCCGAATTCTTGAGGCATTGCGTGTTGAGTGGCGGAACTCGTAACGCAAAGCATTGCAGCGTATGTATATGGTATATTTCTCGGGTAAAATTAAATCTGAATTTAAAAGAGAGTTAAATCACTTCGTTCTTCATATGAGAAAAGATTGTATCTTTTAAGATAATACACTAAATGGCGGGTAGCTAAGCACGAAATTAAAGCTAAATATCAGATAACCAACTTAGCTTCTGTGAAGGCATCCAGTATGTATTACATAAAAATCAATAAATTCAACTCATGTCAATCAAGGTTGCGTTATATAATACCTAAGACATTTCAAATATCCCTTTGGCATAGCAGTGTAGACTTCTAGAGAGAACTTTAATATTCGGATCAAAAAAAATGTCTTTTTCGTTCAATATTAAAAAATCTAGAATAATTATATTCTTGAGAAGTTTCTAGAGCTTTACAAACCAATTGAAGAAATTATAAAAAAAAATACTAGAAAACATACTACGACAAGACGACGGCTCTTGTTTTATACGCAGGTATAAAGGTGACGTAACTAAATGAGTTACTAATATGTACGTTTCTATTATAACAATATCAAAAGGAGATAAGTGTTATCACTAATTACTTAACTACTGACAGTTTTACATAAATATTCAATTTAATATGTATTCATTCGTATTTATCTATATAATAATAAAAGCTTTACGCTGTATCCGGTACTCCCGGGTGGGAAGAAGGAACCTACATTTTTAACGAAATATGAACGGAATGTCTACATTTAAGTATATTTCTTAATAGTTTTGAGTTTACTCCATTATAAGCATGTATATTATAAAAAAATCATATTTTTCTTTTATAACATAAGAAGAATATGAATATTTCAACAATTTTATTAAAATCTCCATCATTTTCAATACAGTGATAAATAAAGAATCATACAAAAATAAGACGAAAAACAAAGTCAAAGTAAAAGTAAGCGCATCGAAAATGAGGATGGACAGATCTTGCTCTCGCGTAAAGGAGATGATTCATTTAGTTCATATTAAAAACAAGTATTAAAATTAACATTTAATTTTTTCTATATAGCTTTTATACTTTTTCCCGCTATACACTTATATCATATAGGAGGGAAAGCTAGTGTTAAGACATTGTGTTTTTTCCAGTTTTGACGATGAATTAATGTTATTTGTGTAAAAAAATATTTAGATAGTAGTTTTTTAGTTTTATTTAGTATCTCGTATATAGCAGGGTCTCTCCTCACTCCTCACATTTCGCCATTATTCCTCACTATCCATCTACTTTCAGGATATTACATGCTGAATCGCGAAACTCAACTGAAAAAAAGAAAAAAAGAGTACATTTAATAAATAAATTTATTAAATGAAATAAATAAATTTAATAAATGTATTCAATATTTTGCGGAAAACTTTTAAATATAAAAAGTATTTTAATAAGGTCGCCTTAAAAGACTTGCCATATAAATAAAGTGCATACATATTTTTAATTAACACAATGGCCACTTACTTCATGCAGTTAAAATAGTTGTGAGTGCTACAATTGAAAATTCCTTGGAGACCGATTTTAAGTGTTTATAAATTACAATAATTCTTCAACAAATGGTGGCATTTAGTTTCTAAATTCAATAGGTAGGAGCTGACGTGACTCATAGCTTATACGCGAAGATTGTGAGTTAAAAATATAGGAATAATGTTTATATTAATTAGGTACCTACTAGCGACTCAATCCTGGCTTCGCCTGTTTGAACTGCAATATTATTTATTTCATATTCTTCCTAACAATTATTTTGCAACAATTCTTTCAAACAAAACACTTCATCTTAATAAAAGTTTTTTTTATGAAACGATTCAAATAAATAAACACTAAATGTTTAGGAAAGTTTCCTAAAATACAATAGTGAAAACTGCATTTTAATCGGTTAATCCGTTTCTGATATTGACGTGCATAAATACACAGACAAACCGACAATTTAAAATGTATTCTTCTTATTCTTCTTATTTAAAATACAATTACATTTCATTTCATCATATAATAAACGATAAGCATCATAAAGTTTGCTGGGATCGCCTCACTAAAACAAATACTGTCTATAGTAGAAAATAGAAAACATAGAGTCCACACTCTCTACCTATCCCGTACGACAATAAAATTAAAATGCGTGAACGTAAAAACAATAATATAACATATATTTATCAACTCAACACGGTTGCCATTTTATTTGCAATACCGAGGTCGAGGCTCGCGCGGACAAGTCAAGTTGAAGGACGGCATATTTACGGAAAAACGATCTATTCGATATTTTAATAAGCGTATAAAATATAATGTTCAAATACTCACGTTTATGTTTTGTATAGTGTTAATACACTTTTAGTATAGTGTTATTCTTAGGACATTAAGAAGACTGGGTTAAAAATATCTATTAATTTAGTTTATTTTAAATTTTCACACTATGAAAATTAAAAAACAAATGTTAAAATTATAAATATGAATTGGAACCTAAAGTAAGAATATCAAAAACAATAAAATAAAATTTTATTTTAATACAATACTATTGAAAATGTACCTGTTATAATAAAACTGTTATTAGGTATAATATAAGAAAATATCTAAAGTCTCAACTTGGTTGAAAGAAGCGAGATGTATAACTAAATAATTCTTTTTATTTTAATAACTTTTTCAATATCATGAGCTATTTTTTTTTATTTAAAAACCTTGCAATTGCACTTTATTTCATCATATTATAAGGATAAGCTTTCAAGTTTTTGGATTTCCCTTTGTAAAAGTCTACATCTCGACTAACGATGACGCATCATTATCACTCACGTTTTAACCTGCGTTATTTTATTTTAATCTATTGTTTTTCCCATTTTAAATGTAACAAAAATAATATTTATAGATTTAATGCAAAAATAATGTTAATAACTCCACGTTTATATGAAAAGAAAATTACCACCACTCTTCTATTTTTGACTGAATTCAAAACATTGCTTGCCGACAGTTGCTCGCTTGTCAACGCCGGGTTGAGCTCAGAGAACAGTCAGAGTACAGTAGAGCGAGTTAATAGAAATAAATAAGTTTTGTCCGATCGGAATCGAACCCACAGCCATCGCGCTCTCAGTGAGACGCCCACTGCGCCACGATGACCTGATAAAACAATTTTAATGATAATATTTTTGCATAGATTATCGCTGCGAGATTACATACCACGATATTGTTTTTAATTGCATCATAAATAAAAAAAAAAATCTTAAATTAATTATAACTTAAAATAATAATCTTTTTTAGTTATAATAGTAAAGTAAATATTAATTGATATAAATTCGATCAAAATCATAAGAGGCTATTGTTTAACTGTCGAGTCACGAACCCGATGCAATAATTTCTTAAAACAACGTGCATAGCAGTTTCTCTATTTGGAATACTACTAGTTTCGCTATTTCCTTCTTCCGATTTTTAACATTTATTGCTGATAATTTTTATACTTTCAAAATAAATATATTTTTTTAGCTCCACGCTATATCCCGCACATAGCAGGGTAGGCAGGAGGAACCTGGGAACCTAATGTTAATGTTAAGAAACTTCCGTTTCCCATTTTCCGCCGAATTCTGGAGGCATTGGTGTTGACTGTCGAAACTGAACGCCGCGCTTTGCCTCGAAAACAGAGCGAAGAAATGAAAATTTTTAATGTACGCGTATAATACACGTATTATTGTGAACCTGCGCCACGACTGGTTTCAATAATAATTATTATGTGACAAAAATAATAATTATATATTTTTATTTTTATTAAATATATATTTTTATTTCTCGATACAGAAAAAACACAGTATTGGGTTCGACATGCGGACAATGCTTGAAAAAACTTCTTTTGTTAATGATTAATATATTGCAGATAATAGATAAGCTTAAAATTTAAATAAAAAGTATCGGACTAATTTAGTAAGTAATCTGGAGCATAGTTCCTTATCACTTGACGTTTAAGCGCTGGCCGTGATCCAGCTATATACTAACCGAGACGAATAAAAAAAAACTAAGTCGACAGATTTGCTTTAAAAGACAAAAGTAATATTTAAAATAAAAACTTTGTGCTGACAAAATTTCCATCAAAAATAAAAAAATCTTAACTAGGATTAAAATGAACACTATACTAGCAAAATGATTAAAAAATATATAATAACTTAATAAAGCACAAAGGCTTAATTAAACACCTTAATCACCGAATCACCAAAAAAAACAAAAATTATGTAAATATAATCTGTGCAAATTGCAAATAAATAACAAAATATAATAGTGATGTGCTTCGAATGAATAATTCAATAAGAACGTCGTCGTGTGTAACACATCATGTATAGTATAGTATAATATTGAAGTAATGAGGTTCATTTGTCGTGGAACGTCCGAGAGTACAGAACGATCGACAAGTCATGGTCGCTGTGAAGTAAGGTTTTCTGATCATTTGCTCATTATTCTCTAGAAAATAATCGAATATAAGAAAAATCCTAATATGAAGATTGCGCAAGTATCTTACAGCTAAATTCAAAGTGGCCACAACTGGTCGACCGTACTGTACAGCACAACTTTAAATAATAAAACAATCGTACAATAATGGTGAGGCGGGAACGATATCTGTTTTCAATGACAATTTAGTTATTTGCGCATTGCATGAGTGTGCTTCTGTATTATATTTATATTTTAAAATAGAATCAGTCATTTTTTTAAATATTTATTTGTTCGTCAAAATCATAATAAAAAAATATTTATACATATTTTTAAAAATTAAATATTTTTATTGGTTTAATGAGAACGGTGAGAATTGAATTAATAAATATTAAATTATGAATTAAATTTAAATAATAATTTAATAAGCATAAAAATAAAATAACTATGAATTAAATAGAAATAATAATTATTACAAATTTCAAGGTAACTGCCATGTAAAACTACAATTATAAGTCTGCTTTTCTTTAAATTTTAAATTATTATAAATCAAACTTAAATAATTTAATAAGCATAAAAATTAAATAAACTGTAAATGAAATAGAAATAATAATCATTATTATTATTTCTATTATAAATTTCGAAGTCAAGATAAGTTGTCTTGAAAAAATATTAGTTTCAAACTGAATCTCGCATATCTGCGTGCCACGACTAAATTTTAAGACGTTGCGTGTTAAGTGATGGGACCCAACGCCGCGCTATGTCTTTTTACCAGAGCGGAGACATGAATATATATTATTATCTCGAGTGGGAATCGAACCCAAAGACCACAACCGTCGCGTTTACCGCTGACGGCCTCAATAAAAACAATAACCACCTATAAATTACATACCACAAATAGAATGATTTAAACTAACAATCAATTATAATAAGATGATTATTATAAATTACAATACCCGCACTATTTAAGAATGCCTGGGATTGTATGGTCGTATGTAGGTACTTGCATATTTTTGTTACGATTTTCCTTATATTTTTAGTTTCACGTTTGTCCTGCATTTAGCAAAAAAGGTAAAGACAAGTTAGTGTTAAGGCACTCCATTTTCCACTGCCTTTAATTTTAGAAAAATTACTGGTGTACCAAACATTTATATGTTTAAATTTTAGAAAGCATATAATTTTTAAATTATCAATAATACCTATTTAATTGTTCAAAATTCATAACGAATAATTTAAATATTTCCTCAAGTGGGTTTTGAACATACAACCAACCAATCAACCACTCGGACATATACACATTATAATATAAAAACTATAAAGTTAATATGTTCCTTTTTAAAACATAAAGAATAATATTTACATTTTACATATAACCCTATAAACGGTTACACATTACGTACACTCTACCGCCAGGTGTGATAAGAAATTAGTATATTAAAAAGAGCACGTTTAAAAATAAAACTAAATAGCATAAAAAAATATATGATGAAATTGTAAATTTTAATTTCTGCAATGTATAAATGATACGAGAATTGGAACATGAGATTATCGCTCCTCTATTTCACACGAATTAAAATGTAACTGTTGAAGAATACAATAAATTCCCAAGTTTTTAAAATATATAAATAATAATGGGTTTTATATTGTTAGTTAATTAATAATAATAATTAATGTTAATTAAAAATGTTAATAAAAATAATATGTGTTTGTTATAATTTTAAAAAAACATACTGAAATAACGCAAATGTAAATATATCAACATCATTCTTCAATACAATATGTATGTATACAGATGGAACTGATATAAGTTATAAAACGTACAGCTAATATACAATTTAGGAATAATCGTTAGAGTTTATTATATTAATACGTTATCTATTAACGAACGCGATAAAAAAAAATCTACTGGACAAGATAAAGGCACGTGGGGTTGGAAATACCAAAGCAGATTACGATACGGGTTAAAATTATCAATTTACTATAGCAATAACAATGTGTGAACCATGGAGAAGGTAAACAATTATTTGATAACATAAATTAAATATATATTTTGTTATCTGTCGTGTTTTTAAAGCATCTAGAGTCCAAAATAACTGCTTTAGATACAATGGATTTTGCCTGTGAAGGCGTAATGGCCTACCTTTTTACTATTGTAGATATTTCCTCAAGCGGGAATGGAAACTACAACCATCCTATGTACTATAATCTATTTGCCTACTATACTAGGATAGCGTGGGATAATTTACTTTTAACTTTTGTTTTATTATATACTAGCGGACCCGGACGCGGCTACGCCTGCTTGAAATATAAGAATATAATTTCAATCTAGATGAAATGCTAAAAGTGACTATTATATTTATTTTCATAAGGATGAATATCAAAATGACGCGGTAACGAACGCGGTCGCGTAGCGACGACGGTTGTTATTAACATGGCAGAATAAATTGCATGTCAAATTAGAA
>JAKRZM010001051.1:310335-343709 GCA_036379175.1 Heliconius cydno galanthus | reverse complement strand
TTGGAAAGTGGGGAATGGAGTGTCTTAACACTAGGTTCCCTCAGCCTACCCTGCTGTATGCGGGATACAGCGTGAAGCTGTTTTTTTTTAAATGTGATAGTTGTAGATTTTATGCGTTTTTACGCGGGCGGGGTCAAAAATGTATAGCCGTTACTCGTTATCACATGTAAATAGATCTATATATAACTCAAGATACGAATTCAATTGAATATTTATTAGCGCTTGACAGTTTTATACAGATAACGAATTAAAGTCGCTTCTTCAACTCGCCTATTCATTTTAAAGTTTTGATTTAACTAAATGAATATTAAACTTTGTTAAATCTTAATAGGTATAGAAAATACAGGAAAATAAATCAAAATCAGCTTCACGCTGTATCCCGCACGCAGCACAGTAGACAGAGGGAACCTAGTGTCAAGACAACACTCCGTTCCCCAATTTCTGCCGAATTCTGCGGGCGTTGCGTGTTGCGTGGCAGAACTCAACGCCGCGCTGTACCTAACTCAGCACCAGAGCGAAGAAATGGAAATATAAACTGTTGCATTATAATATATCGATATAACTAGCATGATAAAAAGTAAAAAAAAAACTGACCACCGCAACGACGGCTCGCAGTCCATGAATACGATAGTTAGAGTTGCGTGCGACGACAGCACTAATCAAGTTGGAGCTAGAAGTCATGAATACTGTATCGATTTATTGCTCGTTTGTGCGCGCCTTATTTTGTTATAAATTCGATTCATAGCGATTTTCAAGATAATGCCTTTTTTATTTAAGTATAGGAATATTATAAGGCTGAGTTTGTTGATTGAATGCCATAATCTCAGGAACTACTGTACCTGGGTTCAGAGTTACCTAGAAAACTTAGAATGTGTAATACATATATATATCTTTGTTATTTTCACCACTCCGTGCTGTAACAATGTATTGAAAGATTTACTTCTTGGAAATCCTTTTATATAAGAATACAATGCTCAGGTGTTCAGATTTCTTCTTTATCATATACCTACATGTATATGTATAAGTACTTTAAATATATTTTGTAGCTGATAAAGAAATTTACACAAGAAAAGTTTTGAGGTAACAAACATTAAAAAAAATACAGTCGAATTGATAACCTCCTTTTCTTTCAGAAATCGGTTAAAAATACTTGTCTAATCTAGTAATATAATTGAGGCTGTCGTGCTGTAGCGGCACAGCGTCAGATTGTAAATGCGACGGTTGGAGTTCGATTATAGAACGCGGCGTTAAGTTTCACCGTTCAACACGCAATGTCACGAAAATTTAGGGGCCCTAGCACTAAGTTCCCCCTGCCTATGCGTGCATATATGCAAATGTCTACCCAAAAATTTATTAACGAATTGATTGGACAAATTTGAATTTTAGTATTGAGAATAGACGATACAGCGTAGTAATAGGTACTGACTTTCCACTTGTTACCAGAGCGAGGAAATGAAAATAATTAATTTCTCCGAAAGGGAATCGAACCCACAATCGTCGCGATTACAGTCAGACGCTGTACAACTGCGCCACGATCCTCTCATCGGATAAATAATATATGGGTGTTATAACGAGCACGAGCATCAAAGCAAGTAGCGACTCATAGCGTTCTTTATTTACAAGTTTCATTCGGTCAATACCTCTATGAATAATGGCGACATGTTTTTCTTAATAACACCATATTATTCTGTAATTTGAAAACATATATACCTAGTTAATTAAGATTATTAAATAAACGATGGTAATGTTAAAAAGGTCTATGTCCAGCAGTGTACAAAAGATGGCTGTTGATGATGATGATGAATGTTAAAAAAAAGTGTAAAAATCGAATCGTATAAAAATATTAAAATTGTAAGATATTAAAAATTGTATAAAAGTTAAAACGAGGCGGGACTTAAGCTCACGCCTCTTGGAAACCGTCAATGACAGTTAAGCCTTACGATAAGTTTTTAAACCGAAGACCGTCCAACTGTCTAAGGACGATTTCTAGGTTTGTTCAAATTTTCATACCTTTTCTAAATAAGTATTTTTCTTCCCTTCCCTTCCCTAGTAGTTACATTACAACTTTTTTATTTCCGAAAGGCACAGGTTAGAGTCCATCTACGTCCAAATATTTTAGGCCGTATAAAATATTTGGAAGTAGCTTCAACATTCTTCTCTAATAAAGCTTAAAAAGTTTTATAAAGCTTTTAATTTTATTACATTGTTAAGTCAAAATATCGAGTGAGCTTCGAATGAAACATTTGACCTTCTCCCTTACACGTGTAAAATAAGCTGCACACGTGCCTGCTGCACGGTGCTTTCACGAGAAGGGCGGTGAAATGGATAGGAATATTATGAATTTTATTAAAAAATATTTTAATTAGGCATTGCCTCCTAAATTCGGCGAAAAGTGGGCAACGTATATTATGTATTTTTTTTTCTAAAATACGGCGTTATAAAATTGACTTTTGACGTTTAATATTTAGTTGACCTATGGACATTAAAATAAAGTGTCATAAAAAACCGTGGGTTCAATACCCGGTCAAGACAAGTATTTATTATACTTATATTTAATTTATTGTATTTATTACACTAAGTAAGCAATTAATTTTTATGATTAAGAATTAAAATTGTATTAAAATAAAGGTAGGCGCAGTGGCGACTGAAAACGCGAGGGTTGTGGACTCAATTCCCATATGACAATGATTATTCTTTAATTACTTCCTATTGAGTTCCGCCATTCGATAAGTGGACACTGTATCAAAAATAATATGAAAAAATGCCGAACAACAAAAACGTTTTTAACAATAAACATTCACATTATATAAATTAAAAATATATATTCAAAAATATTAATTAAAAATATATAATACCCTATACCACCCTCATTTCAAGGCATATGCAAACAAACCATAGACGCTAAAATGTAAAATGATATTATACCTATGGCAGCCCTCTAATGAGTCCCATAGACTAAATTATCCGCGGATTTAATACTTAACAATATGTACCTACTACCTGCAAAGCCATCAAAAGGGTATTACGTTGAGGGATAGTTAATATTCCTTTGTAAAGATATACTATAATAAAAAATTCTTTGCGGCATGGTGGATTTTTGTATTACTATTGAAATTAATGGTGGACAAAGAACGGCGTTGAGATCCGCAAATAAACACCCAATGTCTCAAATTCCGGCAAGTGGAGAACGGAATTTCTTGACACTAGGTTCTCTATCTGCATTGCTATATGCGGGAAGAAGCGTGATGCTCTGATGATAATAGCATATTGTTTTTGCAAATATACATTCCCAAGGAACGAAACGCGAGCAGTATTATATTCTAATTTATATGACCTCACGATTACTTATACAACTTTCTTCGGTCTGTTCAATTGTTCATTAAATATAAGGATAGATATCTCGTGACCATGAATAACTTTGAGTAATTAATATTTATTCAAAAATATCGCTATTTATACATCGTATTTTTATCGAGAAAAAAAAAGGAAAATAATAATAAAAAAAAACTTCGCCTTTTCATGCAGTTATATATGAGACAATAAGAAATACCACCCACATTGCACACGTATTCAGTTCAGTCACACGTGTAGGTACAGCTTCTATGCAGCATGGCCAAGGAGAGTACTAACAAGCCCTTTCATTAAAGCCTTTGAGAACATCAACTAAGGGTCAGACGACATTTGTATGTTATGTTGGCCGTCACCAGGTTAAGAATCCACGAGAGCTATAAAAACACTACACTTTTTATTAGCATCACGCACACATCAGTGTAGGCAGAAGGAACTTTGTGTTAAAACACTCCGTTCGCCATTTCCACCGAATTCTCAAGGCATTGCGTGTTGAGTGGAGGAACTCAACGCCATGCTTTGTTGCCTCGAAGAGCGGAGAAATGAGCATATTAAATATTTCATTTTCTCGATTGGGAATCGAACTAACATCCTGACGTATTTACAACCACACGCTTGTGCCCCTGCGCAACGGCTGGCCTCAATTCTTAACTATTTCGATTCCACCAAGAATGCAAAGATGTAGGTAAAAGCTAGTTAGCTATAATAATAAAATGGATACGTTATAAGGAAGGAGAATAATACAAATTCCCTAGACGCGCAAAACGCAAGGGGCCGACGATGCATTCATGTAATACGAGTGGAACCACAAACTAATTACTAATATCTGCTGTTACGCAATAACACAAATTTGACTGTTCGTCAGAATAATGAATTACATTTATTAGTAAATCTAATTATTATTATTCTTAGTTCCACTTTATCTTGCATTATCAGGATAGGTAGAAGGATTCCACGCACCGTCCAATTTTCGAGACAGAAGTGAGAGTGTAGGAACTAAACGCCGCGCTTTGTCTTTGTAGTTGTTACCAGAAGCGAAGCAAAACGAAGAAACGAAAATAAAATAATTGAATCCCTAAAGGAGGTATCGAATCCATAGCCGTTGCTTCTACAGTTACATATTTATCAAATTAAGTAAATAATAATTTTATTCACAACAACTCACATAACATAGAAGCATAAATTTAAAATTTAACTTATATTACTAACTTATAAGGTAATGTAACTGTAACGCGACGGTTATGGATTCGATTCCCACTCGGGAGAATAAAATATTTAAAAAAAATTAAGCTCTATCCAAATAAAGTTACTTGCGATTAATATGAGATATAAAGTATAAATCATTGCTAAATGAATCATTATGACTACTGATGACGTGGCCTTATATTATAGGGTGAAGCAAAAAACTTGAAAAGACAATTGCTAGTTCGAGTTTAAATCGATTTACCATAACAAATTCATATGATATTGTTGAGTTTTTTTTAACTTTTTAAAATATCTTTTACTATAATTTTTTGGAAGTAATCTGTATTTATTATTGTTTTATTAACAGATTGTGAAAAAGAGAATATTGTGGATTCTGTTTCTAACTGTTACAATGGCATATAAAGACAACAACGACTGATCTTTATTAAAGGAAAAAAAATCGATCAAGTATTCCCTCAGCATGCTGCAAGAAATGAGTATTCTACATGACTTGATTAATATGACCTACTTCTTATCTTTCCAAGTTAGTGCGGACATCACGGTTTCTCATTTTAAGTAAAAAATCTAAAATTAGCTAAGCATTTTATTATTATTATTTTAGTTTCACTCTGCATGGTAGACAGAGAGATCTACTATTTTAGTGTAAATACCATAAAAATAATGTGCCATAATTTTGACAATATTTTTAATGATTGCACTTAATAACCTTTATTGTTTTTTAAGTATGTTACAGAATATGTTACGACTAAATTAAAATTAAATCAAATCAGTTTCACGCACACAGCAAGATAGGCAGAGGGAACCCAGTGTTAAGACACTCCGTTCCCCACTTTCTGCCGAATTCTGGAGGCATTGCGTGTTGAGTGGCAGAACTCAACGCCGTATGTTACGACGATTTAATATATTACATAAATTCTCACCAACCAAAGTAAACAAAAATATAAAATTTCATTTTATGGTAAGTTAATCACTATTAAACAATGGTTAAACACTTTTTGCTTCAAAAACAACATAAATAATTAAATTATTACACATAAAAATAATATGACCTTCGCAGCTAGATTTGAAAATGTGATAGCTCGATTTACGTTTTAAAATTCATTTTAGTATATTAATTATATAAATTATGTATAAAATAAAAAGAAAAAGGAGTTAATATTCTGAGTGATTAACGCGTGGAATTTTCGAGATGTTTTCTGTAATAAAAAGGAATATTCTAGAAAAAAACATTAACTTTATTATAACGTGCTTATTTATTGGATTTATTATATACTACATATTTGTAAACAGTTGCGAGTATCACCTTTCGATGGAAGCAATGTGACCTGTTTTTCCTTATTTAAAACTTTATAACGACTATTTTTATAAAAACACAAAAAGCTGATTTCTTGATAAAATCTTTTGAAATTACTCGTTTTTAATGCTAATTAAATGTAATAGTCATGAGATATTATAAATACGTACCCATTTTATAAAAAAACAACGTATCCTTAGTTCAACAACTTCGAGACTAGTTTCGAATTAATGTGTAAAGCGTATTCACGTACTAAAATTACAAAAAAATAAAAGATAAAAGTATCAACGAAAACTAGAATTTAATATAAAATATAAATTATTACTTTAAATTAAATGAACGTAAAATAGCTTTATCGGCGTTAGTTAACGACACTGTCTAATTAAATACTGTTCGAAACGCGGACCATCTGATCAAGCACAAAACATAACGTCGGAACAAAGGAGGTTAATAATTAAAGTGAAAAGACATCACAATATTTTTTACTTTAACTTAAATAATAAAACTATAAATATTACTTAAAAATCTTTTTGTCATAAAAATAATTAATATCTAACACAAATTTAACACCTTTCCCGCCAAAAAAACAACTGTCACAGATCATATAAAATTTCAACACGTTCGGATATTCATAGTGAATATTATTATTCAAAAAATATAAATCTGTTAAACACGGTACTGGCGGACGAAGTGAGCTCGTCGAATGAGGTTTCGCCGCATTCGCGATGATCGAAGTAACTTCGTGAGATATAAATAGATTAAAAAATCGTTTCAAAATAAGGTTTTATATAAATTACTACTTCATATTTCTTCATTATTTTAAAGTAAATGACGACAATATATTAAAAGATAATTAATTAAATTTATTCTACATGCTAATATTTTGGTATTATTTAATACTCTGGTTGAATTTTATTTATAAATGTCGTCATGTGGCTTTATTCGGATTAAGAATTAAGTTGTCGAAAATATTGTGATGTGAAATGTAAATTGTAATCAATTCTGCCTATTACATTACATTACATTTACTTTTTTATAATATGTTTATTAAAAAATTAAAAACATTATCAGAAAATGTTTTAATAAGTTAAGCACTTAATTAGCCAAGACAAAGTCAAGAGTTTTTATTTCCGGTCTACAATTACAACGTCACTCCCGGTTTCTTGTTCCACTTTATAAAATAACTAAGAAAAATTAGCTATAAATAAAATATATCTTTATATAATATCTTTTTGATAGGCATTGATGTTTTTTTCTCACATAGAAGGGTAATCAGAAGGGAACGACATTCCGACTTCCACTTTCCGCCTATTTTTCAAGGCATCGCTAATATAGCAGGGTCGGTACAGGGAATCTAAGACACTCCGGTCCCCACTTTCCGCCGAAATTTCCAGGCATTGCCTGTTGAGTGACAGAACTCAACGCCGCGCTTTGCCTTGTTACCAGAGCGAAGAAATGAAAATATTAATAACTAATAATGTAGAAAATGAAAATAATCATATCTCCAACGGAATATCAAACCTACAATTGAGCCATTACGCCACAACGACCCCAATTTATTATAAATGCAGGTAAACACATTATTGTTTTACTTAATATTTTTTTTATATTAAATCAGTTTACGTAACTGAAATGTTACAAGCCATTCGGCGTTTTTAAAATTAAAAACAAAAACCCAAAACCTCAATTGAATAATGTATAATGGAAATGTCTAAAACGATATCTTAAGTTATAAGAATCTTAAAAAGTAAGGTATTTTTTAAGACTGGTTTTAATAATACACTTTTCTTTCCATATTAACAGCTTTACACAAATATTCATTGAATAAAATATCAATATAATGTGAGTGAAATACTAATTGATATATCTACCCAAGTTCTGTAATTTTAACCTTTTAAGATTTTTTTATTAATATTCTTACTGTAGAATAGGTTGTTAGGTAAATTTAAAGCTTAGCTAAGTAGGCTATAATATTTTAATGACTAGTAATTTTAAGCTTGAAACCTTCGCATGGTTAGTTATTATTATTTTTCTACAAGCATTATTGTATTTTTTTTTATGAATAATAAATTAAAAAAAAAAGAATAATTATATAAATTGGATATTTAAGTTATAAACACAATAAACGTCAATTTTAATGACATTTATATTGGTCTTACTTTATAAAGAAACACAAAGGGCACCTATGTGTCACATATCCCGTACAGTTTACGAGTTACAACACTTAAGTAAACATTCCTAACAATCTAAAGAAACATTATATCGTGTATAATAAAAAAAATGTTTGCCGTTTTCAATTACCTTTCGTTCATTTGAAAAGGCAGGAAAAGGCGGTTGATATTCATAATATGAAATTAAATAATTATATTTCATTTAGTTGCTGCAAATTAACAAAATACTTTAAAAACCTGTCATTAAATAATATTTATTTATAATAACCATAATTAAAACACAAATCTAGAGTTAGAGTAATGGAATAAAATTTTATTTTTATTTAAATCAATTAATTATTGACAATTAAATTTCTTGCCAGTATACAATATGATCATGGCTTTACAGTCCCTTAGTATCATTACAAAGCTATGTACGTACAAACGTTATACAAAAAGCTAAATAACGACATATCAAGTATATATTTCTTTCGATTCTTTTTAAAAAATTATTACACACACACATATTTATTGCAGTTCAGTCACAAATGTATAATAAGTAAAAAGATAACATTCTAGTTTGATACTCATACTTGGTACTTGTATGTATAGAGAAGCGAGTGGCAACCGGCGAGCGGCTACGCGCAACGCCGCACGTTCATTCCGTTGATATGTGACTCAGCGGTTGAGTGAACAAATATTTTTAAATAAAAAATATTTCTGTAATAAGTATTTGTATAATTACATAAAATTATAATTTAAATATATAAAATTTCATGTGAAATAAATAAATAATAATGACGATGTCTATTATTGAATGAAATAATTTAAAAATCATTTGAGAGTTTTCAAGGTTTAAATTTTATGACATAGTAATACTTTGTAGGTATGTAAACGTCTAGCAAGTTTATGTTTTAATTAATTAATTTTATGTTACTGTAATATTTTTAAATAAAAGAAGTTTTAGATAATTTATAATATTTACGTATTAAATATTTTTAATTATAATGTTTTCTTTAATAAAATGTAAAATAAAGAATTATATATATATATACTTACTTACTCAATAATGAAAAAATAATACGAATTAACAAAAATATTTTTATTAAATGTCTACGTATAATTAATTCTGGAAGTTTATTTTATACCATACGAATATTTAAAGTAAAAAAAATAACTCGCTATAATGCGCGAGGCATTAACAAAGTGACGACTTGCGGCCATTTTGTTTAACGTAATAACTAATAATATAACATGTAAGACGCAGTGCGTGCTACGTTTAATTAAATCAATACATTAAATATTGTAAACGGACATTACAGACTAAAGATATTTTAAAAAACTAATATTTGAAAGTGATTGCAAAAGAACAAGGAACGCATGGCAAGTGAATCTAAAATTTAACCTAAACTATTTAATTGAAATATACCTTAAATAGATAAGTAATTATATACCTACAATACAAAAACTAAATGATTATTATCAATTTCAACGTCGCTCTTGCAGCTTCGTAACAAACAAGACGAACAAGTCCGCGAATATTAATTTTAGTACCGCAATGGACGTTTTACATACATCGGTGGATTTACATAAATATGATACATTGTATTTAGTTTTGAGGCATCAGTGTATAGACTTCGGCAAGCAAGCGTAGGAAAGTGTACGGACGGTTTGGGCCGGCCCCTCGCGTCGATTGAGTCACGAACGCCGCACTGTTTCCTACACTGCATTCTTCTACGATAATTCAAATGGCGGCATTTTCATTATTAATAACGTCCATTGCTGTATTACACTAGCCATCTCCGCGAGTTGAGCATAATGACAAGTAATGTATGGTATAATGAACACTCGTGTGATATTTTAGTTTGTGTGGCGGTTGACGCGACACGTAGCTTGGTCGAGTTTTTGTCAGCACAGATTATTGATATGAAAAGTATTTGCGGTGATGAAGCAATGTTTTCCCCGGGAATCACACAATAAATTATTTAAATTATATTTGAGCTTAATTTTTTAATTTAAACGCATGGTGAACAATAAGTTGGGAAAAGACGCTAGAATTTTTCCTTATTCGATAATTATCTGTGATACAGAGTTTGTTTTATAGTAGATACCTACATTTAGTTATATTCACGTGAAAAAACATGAATTATTTAAGAAATATTTTTTAAAACTTACGTAAGTCAAAGTACCTACAAATGACGATGATGTTGCGCAATGTGCGATAGCAAAATACAAAAACAGAATTATATTAAACATACACGTCGTGTGAGTTAAATTAATTATTGTAATGTTGCAATAGGTTAAATATAAATTATAAAGTAGCCAATGTAATTACTCTCAACGCGGTCTTCGCCCGCAAATAGATTTAATTTTTTCTGTCCTTGAACAAAGATCTCTATTCTTTAAGCTGTTCCGTTAATTACTCGAAAACGATTGTATTATTTCGTTTATAGCAAAATATTAAATATATAACGAATAATTTTAAAAAACAATCTAAAAAATATAACGCAGGTAAATAATTTTATAATTAGCATATTAACAGATAATATTTTAGCACCGAAGGCCGTACGCAGTTTTGCCGTGGACATCCATAATTAAAAAAAAACTAAAGAAAAAACGAATATATAAAATTAGAATTAAACTGTTATATAAAATTAGATAGCCGCTCAAATATCATCTGCATACATAGATGACGTCACTGCAGATAGTGTACTTGAAAATAAATAAGTGGAATAACTTGAATAGTTGATAGTAAAAGCATAAAATATAGAGTCAAATTACATTAGCGGTGCAAGATGACGCCCAGTTGCGAGGCAAGGATAAAATACACACAATGCGACGTGCTCTAGTGATGTAGTGTAGTCGTCAGATTAATGGCGACCAACGCCGTTCACATAATATAATAAACAACCTAATTAGATATCCATAAATATCAATCACTAAAATAAATAAAAATTTTAATTACAAAATAAAATGAGACAAAAAATAATATATTTGCCTCCAGCCGAAATAACCGTCGATGATAAATTTCCGCACGAGCGCGCCGTCTTCCGCGTAAAGTGGCAAAAGTGTATTTAATACAAAATGGCGGTGATAAATATTAGATAAACATGTAATATTGGCGCTAATATTTTAATGATAATTCGAACCGGGTACATTTGGGGAACAAAGAGCATAATAACGCCAGGACCGCAAGTCGACCGGTCGGCGGCGGACGGTGTGTACAGTATGACCGACGAGTCGCGGCCACCTTGAACTTAAATTTTCTTAATTTCAGACCATTGTTCGTTCAGAAAGAAAATAATTAAAAGTAATATTAATCTTAAAATCCAATATACGCAGCCATATAGCTAACTTCAAAGCGGCCACAACTCGCCGACCGCACTGTAGAGTAACCTACCGGCGGCCAGTCTCTCCGCCAGGCCCAGCGCGAGCCAGCCAGGCACCACGCTCTCGCAGACCTCCTCCCAACTCCTCGTCTTCTCCGCTCGGTCACCGTAGTTCATGTGATTAGTGTCATACAGGCAGGGCCGCTTCTGCACTTCGGACACGATCAACCCGCTTTTAATCCCGTCCGAGTCTTTATTGCGAACCATTGTTTATTTTATAAAAGTTTGCGTGTATATTTAGTCGAAGGATTCGTATTCGCGGTCTCTGCGGTGCGCGGTGCACGTCCGGACGCCCGCGGCGAACTGGCGGGTCGAGCGGTGCGCAACATGGCCGCCGCCGGAACGTATAGGTGTTAGCTCGTTGCGATATCTTCCTCGCGCTAATAAATAAATAAGATGCATGTGTTATTTATATTTGAATTTACAGGTTAACTCTCTTTATAATATAAATGTAAAGGCACATTGCTTAGATAGTTAATTGGACCTTAAATATATATAAATTTAGTATATAATTTAAATTAAAGCAAGAACAAAGTCTGCGTTAGTTATTATGTGACGTCTGTCTGGGAACTTATTGCATTCGCGACGTAAACGTTAGACAGAAACCGCAGTCGACTACAAATTAATTTTTCCATTTTTCTCAATATTTTACAAATAATTTTAGGTGCGATTTTATTTTGCCCTTACGCAACAACACAATCAAAATGAGCGTAATCTAAACTGATAGCGAGTCAGCAGTCGGCGTGCGGACGGTCATTTTAACAGAATAAGTATAATGTATAAAGTATAAACACATCGGGTGGCGTTACAAGTCAACTTTCATTTAATTTTAGCGCTCTAGAAAACCTAGGTGCCATTCGAGTTTTGCGCTCGAATAATGGTTAATTCTGCGTGTATTTAAATTTCTTGAAAAGTTAATTATTTACATATTTACAAAATGGCGTTTAATTTTGCAGGAAAATTAGACGATGTGGGGAAAACAGTGTCTCAGCACCTTCCCAGTATCTCCTTTGCTATATGATACAGTAGACAGGATAGGATACAGTATGGAAAAAAAACGAAACGCCTTGAACAGTTCATTGTGCCGCACGTAACTGTACTCTTATAATAAAAGAGACAATTATCAAACAAAGTTATAAAACATAATTTCCAAATGAAACCTTATTATAAATAATCGGAATATTTCAAAATCCACAAGTTTCGGCGTTGTTTGGAAAGTAAAGTATATTATTGATCTAAAGTAATTAGCCTAATGATCATTAATGTACTGAGACATACGCGTATATTATATAGAAAAGCTACCTCTTATAGTAACATTATAATAACAAAAGAAATATTTAAACTACTACAATATTAAAAAAAGCCTCTTATTTAAACGAATGAGGAACTAAACATTTACCACGGGCGGGGCTCGAACTCGTGACCCCTGAGTTGTGACGCAAAACCAGTTGTGACTGCGCCAAATGATCATTAAATCTCCTTTAGATTGCTTTCTTTGCAATAACCTTTGAATGAGATGTTGGAATGAAGAATTTCTTATAGGACAATATTGAAATCTATACTCATAATGCAGTACGTACATTGTTTGATGTAATCGTGGTGCAATCGATAATATCTGATTATACTTAAAATGTATTTATCTTCCTGAAATAGCCATATGATGTGCGGCGTTGAGTTTCGCCATACAACACTTAATACCACTATAACAGAGAATAATGACTAAATTAAGATATGTGAAGATTAAAAGAAACTTTCATGTATTCGTTTTACGGGATCAAGATAAAAATTGTAGGGTTTCCGCTAAGTTCCATTAGAAAGGGTTGCTTGGGTTACAAGGTGGAGCACCTGATGTTAAGAACCTGTTTTAATTGTTTAGTTATTTCTATATTCGCTGCGTCGATTTTTGGTTCAACATTTTACAATATAATAAATAGCTTTAATAACAACTTTATATAACAAAGACTAATAATAATATTTAAGCAAAATAGTTTACTTTTCTGGGTTTTTTTAACAAAACAAAATATTATAACAATACACAACTGTAAAATATTTACTCACACTTATTTGCGACGTTAACTAATATTATAGTTAATTTATATTATAAGTTAATTAACATTTACCATTTTTACAGACACTAAATAAATTAATTAAAATATGACAATTCTAATTTCCATATCTCCTTAGCGACGATGCAATGCGGTATAAAGGGATAGCTTGCTGACAAATTTCTATCCATTTTTTTAATACGATATTAAAGTATTAATGTAATTAATATATTTCTCTACTTAATTTTTGATTATGTCATACATCGCTTGCTATTGCTGCTAGTGCTAGCAGCAATAGCAAGCGATGTATAAAGTCATCTTTATTACTATTGTAGGTCTTACTTAGGCCTTTTATTTTAGTTCATAAGTAATGATACTTATTTAAATTTGTGAATCTTTATACATATACATAGACGTATGTAATATATAAAATGTAGTAGAGACTTACATATTATATTTATATCTAAGTCGCTAAGTATTTATCGTGATATTTCTTTATATTACTAAATAAGTAAATAGGTAATATTTTTAAGTAAAAAAATCGATTTTATTAAATAGTTACTTAAAAAATATTTACAAGTTATTTTTTTTTTATACTATAGCAACATTTCCTTTCACTACTAACATATCACTAATAATGAAATAAATGATTACTATGGCACAAAATTTTAAAACCGCAATAATATAAAAACAAACAAAATGTACTCGTCAGTGTTACGTGAATCACAGTCGTCGCAATATACTCGTAACTTCGTCATTGGTTATTAGTATTAGACTGGTTCAGCGCTAATAATAAAAACAACTGTATGTAATATTATAATTTATGTTTCAATTTCACAGCTTTTGAAGCTCATCATTTATATAAAAAAACATAATTTAAAAATTAATTATAATTTTTTAGTATTTTTTTTATTATTATTACTTCTCTTTATTGTTGGAGGCTCATTTTTCACTTTATTTTCGTTTAGTATTAGGCTAAAAGAAAATGCAACCGTTATCTATAAATACCTTATTAAAATGAAAGAAAAAAAGAATAATGTGCCACTGTGTTGCCTCTTCTTATCTCACAGTGGAGGTTAAACGCATCTTTAAATCATTCATATGAACTTGTACAGTACGTACACATGAAGTTGAGGGAACCAAAATGAAGCTCAATAAAGTTTGTGATATTTTAGTTAGTTTGCGTACAAAGTACGAAGTTATATTCAACAAAGGAGAACATTCCTCGGTGTTGAAATTGAACCCACGACCAACGTGTCTATGTCCCAGTTCTACGATGATATCAAATAAAAATGTCAATTGTAATATAAATTAAAGTTTTCTCTCGCGGACGTTAAAGCGAGATGCCGGTCTCTAGAATTATTTTCAGTTCATTATTATAGGTTGATTTTTCTCAACGCATTTCCCCATGTAAAGGAAATTGAGTGGTACGGTCATCCGATACAAGGCTAATCCTTTCTTGGGAATATATAGAAATATATAGAAAAAGGCGAGTTTAAGTAGGTACATAAAAAGATTGTACATATACGAACGGAGTTTATGAACATTGAGTTCCCAGGTTCCTTCTGCCTAACCTGCTGTGTAGTATACAGCGTGACGCTAAAATAATAATACATATTATTTACCTGATAAAGTGGTAGTGGACGCGTGCAGTGCAGTGGTTGTTGATCGTGAAGACAGAAAAAGATTTTTTTATAAATATTTGAATTTAGACCATGAGATTACCCACGTGGTAGATCAATAATTGTGCTGATAGAAATAAAACAAACACTAAATATTAAATGACGCTTGCCAGAATTCAAAATTGAAAATTGCATTTAAATCGCTTAAGCCGTTTCTGAGATTAACGTGAACAAACGTACAAACAGATAAAAACTTTAAAAATCATTGTTTTCGGTTCTATTACATTAACACAGGTCTCCAAAAAGATTGTTTCTTATAATATATGTCCCATGTACAGACACTGATCCATCACGATTTTATTATTAGTATAGATTATGTATATACATACATTATTTAGTATAGCTTAAGGCTCTTTATTTTAAACTAGTACAGAAATTCAAAATATAAACTAATTAAATTGAAAATATTTCATTTCCTCGAGTGGGAATCGAACCCACAACTTGTCACGTTTATATTCGCACGCTTGCTCCGTGCCACGACTGGTCTCAACANTATTTAAATTTGTGAATCTTTATACATATACATAGACGTATGTAATATATAAAATGTAGTAGAGACTTACATATTATATTTATATCTAAGTCGCTAAGTATTTATCGTGATATTTCTTTATATTACTAAATAAGTAAATAGGTAATATTTTTAAGTAAAAAAATCGATTTTATTAAATAGTTACTTAAAAAATATTTACAAGTTATTTTTTTTTTATACTATAGCAACATTTCCTTTCACTACTAACATATCACTAATAATGAAATAAATGATTACTATGGCACAAAATTTTAAAACCGCAATAATATAAAAACAAACAAAATGTACTCGTCAGTGTTACGTGAATCACAGTCGTCGCAATATACTCGTAACTTCGTCATTGGTTATTAGTATTAGACTGGTTCAGCGCTAATAATAAAAACAACTGTATGTAATATTATAATTAATGTTTCAATTTCACAGCTTTTGAAGCTCATCATTTATATAAAAAAACATGATTTAAAAATAAATTATATTTTTTTAGTATATTTTAATTATTATTACGCCTCTTTTTTGTTGGCGCCTCATTTATTACTTTATTTTCGTTTAGAAACATTTACCGGTAGGTAAAATCAATGCGAAAGAAAAAAGTTCCATAAAGCAGAAATATAATTATATAAATTGAGACTGAAAAATATAACATAGTCAAGTATTTTCATAAAAATCGTAATTTTCACTATTGCCTTTAAAATTTGACGAAAACATCACTAAAAATTTCAATAAAAAAGCATGGTATTTACGAGTTTTAGGCTACCTTACCTTATTAAAATGAAAATAAAAAAAAGAATAATGTGCCACTGTGTTGTCTCTTCTTATGTCACAGTGGAAGTTACACGCATCTCTAAATCATTCATATGAACTTGTACAGTACGTTCACATGAAGTTGAGGAAACCAAAATGAAGCTCAATAAAGTTTGTGATATTTTAGTTAGTTTGCGTACAAAGTACGAAGTTATATTCAACACAGGAGAACATTCCTCGGTGTTGAAATTGAACCCACGACCAACGTGTCTATGTCCCAGTTCTACGATGATATCAAATAAAAATGTCAATTGTAATTTAAATTAAAGTTTTCTCTCGCGGACGTTGAAGCGAGATACGGTTCCCTAGAATTATTTTCAGTTCATTATTATAGGTTGATTTTTCTCAACGCATTTCCCCATGTAAAGGAAATTGAGCGGTACGGTCATACGATACAAGGCTAATCCTTTCTTGGGAGATTAACGTTTTATTTAAATATATATAAAAAGGCGAGTTTAAGTAAGTACATAAAAAGATTATATCTATACTAACGGAGTTTATTAACATTGAGTTCTCTAGAAGCTAAAATGATAACTAGTGGACGCGAATGCAGTGGTTGTTGATCGTGAAGGTAGAAAAGAAGATTACCCACGTGGTAGATCAATCATTGTGCTGATAGAAATAAAACAAACACTAAAATATATTAAATGACGCTTGCCAGAATTCAAAAGTGAAAATTGCATTTAAATCGCTTAAGCCGTTTCTGAGATTAACGTGAACAAACGTACAAACAGATAAAAACTTTAAAAAACATTGTTTTCGGTTCTATTACACTAATACAGGTCTCCAATAATTATTTCTTATATGTATATGTTTCATGTACAGACACTGAGCCATCACGATTTTATTTATTATAAGTATAGATTATGGACATACATACATTATTCAGTATAGCTTAAGGCTCATAATTTTAAACTTGTACAGTAATTCAAAATATAAACTAATTAAATTGAAAATATTTCATTTCCTCGAGTGGGAATCGAACCCACAACTTGTAACGTTTATATTCGCACGCTTGTTCCGTGCCACGACTGGTCTCAATATAAAATCTATGAAAATTATTTTTCAAAAAATAAATAAATTTCGTAAGAATCTAGTTTCAGTCCGCGGTCAAGGTCCATATCTATTTATTGACCTAGATTGCACAGAGTTGGAAATTTCCTCACTTTTAGTCTCATAGGCCGTAATGTCAAAAAAATATTTTTTATATCTTTTCTTCTATAGTACCTACTTACTTTTACTTTTACTTTTATTTTATATTTGCTTTGTATGGGTCTATAAATAACTACTTATGATATAAATGATATATAATAGGCAATAATAATAATAGCTCTGGTATCGAAGCAAAGCGGCAACGCAAGTGTCTTTATTTTAGATTCCCAGATTAACTCTCCCTATAATGCTATGTGCGGAATACAGCGTGATATTTTTAAAAAATATAAAATGATAATATAAAAAAGTAACTACAATGCAACTTTCTATAAAAAGGTAACAAACAGGTCCACTACCCATATCTCATAAACTATGAATATTATTGCATCGAACGCGCAAACCAAGAAAATTATAATAATTGAATTAAAACATAATATCGCGTGCCGGTGTAAAATCAATATGTTGAAATATCGCATCCTTCACTGCGCTCAACTCAAGCTCAAATACGTTTTATAGAAAGTCTGTTATAACGCGTAAGAAAAATTACAAAATTGAAGAAAAAACAGAATTTTGGATTTTTTGTTTATATTTCAAGAATAATGGTGAGAACTTTAATGTAATATTATGGAAAGAAAACTTATAAACTCTCTTATCCACAATAAGAATATACCTACTTGACAATGACAGAGAACAATAACAAAGAATAACACAAACGGACCAACGGATTATAAAACTTATTTTTTCAGCTTTACGCTGTATTCTGCATTAGGCAGTAAAGGCAAAGATAACCTAGTGTTAAGACATCTCATGCTCATTTTCTTATTAAATATTTAATACAGTCACACTCTTGGGCCATTGAGCTACGACGGCCTCAAAGAAAATTTTAATACAATAAATAATAATAAATAAAAGTAATTAAATAATAATGTTGCAATTTCGCTAAATCCATATACCTGAATATAACACCCGTTGAATATTTTCGCCATTTGGATTTCTTCTTAAATTTTAAATTTAATAAGATGATAACATATTTTTTTCTAAAACATAATATCTTCATGAATACATACATCTCAAATTCGATTCTTATAATCATTTATTTTACAAAATATTAAGATTTTTTTAGTATTACCTAACGAAAAATAACAATTTGCATATAAAAATCAAATCAGAATATTTGAAGGTTAAATTGATTAAAACATGTTTTAACTGTCGAAAATAAAAACAAATAAATAGTGTTAGATAATCCACGAAATATCGATGAACTGACATATTATTTTTAATAATACATCAAAAATTTATCAGCATTATAAGCAAAAAAAATAAATAAGTTTTGTTAGAGTACAGTGCGGATGACGAGTCGTGGCTTTCTGAACTCTTGTGCATTGTTCACTCGGGAACAAAATAAACGAAAGTAAGAAAAGTCCAATTATGTAATTCGCAGCCATCGACATTTAACTTTGGGACCACGATTCGACAATCGTACTGTATACGAGTTTATTCAATTCCTCTGTGGCATAGACCTAGATGTGTTTTTCTATAAATGTCTCAACAATCATTATTTAAAGTAATATATAATTAAAAATTAAGGCCGTAATGCGACAGTGTCTAACTTCATATTCGATGATTGTAGGTTCGATCTTCACTTGTGGAAAGGACTATGTTTAAATTAAATATTTTTCAAATCACCTTTATTCATTCTGTAACGTGGAGACCTTGCATATAAATAAAAAAGAAAAACAATTATTTAAAAAAATCACGCGTTGTTGAAATTTTAATATAACACTTTAATAACACTATAATAGATATTAAATAAGAGGAAACTTACCTTTAATGTTGTGTTATTCCAGAACATGTTTGCACGTGACGGGTGAGCTGGTATCGCTTTGGAAACCTGGTATCGGAAAATACTTTTTTTTTAGCTTTACATTGTATCAACAGGGTAGGCAGAAGGAACATAGTGTTAAGACATTTCGTTCCCATTTAAACACTTCCGTTCCCCAATTTCTGCCGAATTCTGGACGCGGAAGTTAGTGGCGGAATTCAACCAAGCCTAAGTTCTAAGCCAAGTTACTAGAGCGGGAAAATGAAAATATTTAGTAATTAATTTAACCGAGTGGTGATCGAATCGAACCCACAATTTGTCTCGGTTACAATCGCACGCTTGTGCCCCTGCGCCACGATTAACCTCAAATATTCTTATTTATTCAATGTTTAGTTTCATTCTTTTTCGCGCATCTCGTAGGTTAGGCGCAAAAAATTCAGCGTCAAGACATTGGCAAGCGTGTGGAGTGGCGGAATTCAATCCTGCCCTTTGTCTTGCCAGTGCAGGGAAATGGAAATAATTGCCCCAACTGAAATTAAACCCACAATCACCATATTTTCAGTCACATGCTATCACACTGTGCCAACGACTTTTTAACATTATAGAATAAAGGTAAATTCTTTAAAAATATATATATAATAAATAACTTTGAGCTTTAAGCTTCCAGCAAAGCAACAGCTAAAAAAAATAATCCTATTATTCAATCCCTTCAAGTAGAACAAAAAAAGTTTATTATGTTAATATACATATTTTTTAAACCAATAGTAGTTCTTTTTTAAGTTAAAGGTTGCCTGATAGAGATTATCTGTGAGTGTAAAGGCCGACTTTCTTGTTTCTGTTTTTTATTTAAGTTAATTTATGTTTGTTTTTTCGTTTTGTGTTTTAGTTAATTAATATCAATTATGTAAAAAAGTATTAAATATGTAATAAAGTATTAATATGAAATAAAAAAAGAAAGTAATTAAAAAAACCTATCTTACCGTTTGCCGCATTTGGTACATATTATTTCTTTATTATGTACAAATTTTATGTGTAAATTTAAGCATCGTTTTCTTACAAATGTTTTTCCACAAACATCGCACTTATGTGGTCTTGAATCAGTGTGAGTTCGTAAATGTACTGACATACTGTGAACAACAGATAAAAAAAGTTTAATATATTAAGATTCGCGCTGTACCCGCATATAGAGGCCGGACTTATGGAAATGTAGTGTTAAAACACTCTGTTCCGTTGAATGGCAGTACTCAACGTCGAGCTTTTGCCGTGGTACAAGAGCGAAGAAATAAAAATATTCATAATCGTGGAATTAAATAGTGGGAATCGAACCCAATCGCGTTATAGACACACGCTTGTGCTCCTGCGCCACTACACTTTCTGTATTTTAACACATTATATCGTAGTTCTCTTTCTAACATAGTGTAAGACACTCCGCTCCGACACGCATCCGCCAACTAAGCGTGATAATGCGCGTTGTTGTTGCGTGCGGAACTCAACACCGCCCTGCCAGAGTGGTAAAATAGAAATAATTTTAAAAAAGGAAATAATTTAAATTTAATTTAAATAATTTAAGAAAAGGCATTAAACTGCTAGAAAACAAATCTTTAACATAATTATTTAATCCATAACTCACTTTGTCCTTCCACTCAATGTTTTGCCACACACAGCACACTCAACAGTTCTCTTATCATGTACCATTTTGTGCCGCACCAATAAATAATCAGCAGAAAATTTTCTTCCACAAATTTCACACATATATTTATATTCAACACAATGTACTTTACGAATGTGGGATTTTAAGATATATAGAGATGAGAATTCTTTCTTGCAATTTGCCTAAAACATATTAAATTGATTATTACATAGTATCCATCCATCAGCCTTTTAAGGTCCACTGCTGGACATAGGCCTCCCCCAATGCTCGCCACTCCGTCCGGTCCTGCGCCCTTTGAATCCAGCGGGTTCCCGCTGTCTTCTTAAGGTCGTCGGTCCACCTGGTTGGAGGGCGGCCTGTACTCCTTTTGCCGAGACGTGGTCGCCATTCGAGGGCCTTTCTATAGTATTACCTTTCTATTTTTTTTATATAGTATAAAATGAAATATTGCAGAATTTAATTAATCCTGCACTATTTACAACCTGTGAGTGTTTGATTATTCGAATGTTTGTATAACAAGATTGTAGAATAAGTAAATCATTTCATGAAAAGAAAATAATGTTACTTTTTTTTTAAATATAAAAAACATGTAGTGGAACTTGAACCTGCACTTCATGGAAACTGAACAAATGTTCTAACCACTAAGCCTAATTTGCTACATTGAAGTTTTTATACTCTTGTTACAATCTATTTATGTTGTTAGTGTCTGTGTAGAGAGATTATACATTTTTAAAAATATTTTTCTTTCCTAAGTATAGAATAAATTTACCTAAAAACATAATTAAATAATGTGTTGTTATTAATGGTGAAAGGAAAAACTTACATTTGGACAAATTGCTTTCAATGGATCTTCTATGGGAATGTGATATTTCTTTCTATTTTCTGAAATTGTTTCAACTGTTACATTTTCGTAGAATTTGAATTCACTACTTGGATTGCTAATATCTGTAATAAATCTCAATGATTTAATATTTACAACTAGGTAATGTGACTTTATAATTATATATTTATTTACTTACTATCATTTAAATGTCCTAGAGGTTCAGTGAACACGTTAGACTTTAAATTATAAAAATGTTCTTTGTTGTATAAGTCCAAACCACATAAAGGCTAAAATTAAAAAGAAATTGTTTTACCATTGTTATTATGAAAGCACAAAATTCCTTTTTGTTGTGATGGATATTTAACGTATCTCATTCTTATTTATCATAGAATAAATTTAGAAATAGAAACTTATTAAAATTAATAATATAAATTAATAACATACATCTTCATTTTCTATATCATCTCCAAATTTATCAGATACAGATGCCATATTTATTATTTCATTTATTCTTATTGCTTATAACTTTGAAAATCGTTTTTGGTTTCTCAGATAATATTTACTCTACAATATATTTAACAGTTCAACTACAAGAAAACACGACTCAAATTTTCGCAGCCGGCCGACTTTCAAATGTTCAAATCTACATTCTACTTTATTTTACTGGAATATTGACATTTGATACAGACTAAAGAGGGGAAAAAAAATAATCGAACTTAAATAAGCCAATTGATTGTTTTTAACTATCGATTCTTATATTATTGATAAGGATAATATAAATGCAAAAATAACAGCGTTTTTGTTTTGTACACGAATTTGTACGATGGACGTTTCTTGAAGATAAATTCTGGGCTCCTTTCTACTTCTGCTTTATATTAACGATGTAGTTTTAGTACTGTTCGCAGATGATACTTCCTTAATATTTAAGATTGATAGAAACAATGTAAATAACGACGAAGTGAATAGTGCACTGTCGCATATTCTTCATTAGTTTGACTATTAACGTCAATATAAAGTTAAATGCAAATAAAAAATTGAAACCTCAATTTTGAAAAGCCTTCTTGCCGGCTCTTCTCAGCAGAACTGTCTTCCGAACCGGCGTTAGTTCATTGGATTCAAAAGTGCTTGTTAAAGTCTATTTGAATGAAAAATAAAATGAAAAAAATAAATTCTCCTTCTTCATGTAATATTTCTTACATAATTTTATTTAGTCTTTATTACGAAAGTTCGAAAAGGAGAAAAATATTGATAACACAACTTTAATATTCAAGATATTATTTGTAAAAACTTACAAAGCTTTAAATATATTTGTTAAAATTATTTTATTAAATAAAAAATACATAATGAACATGGTATTTTTTATTAAAAAAAATTGCTTTTTATGATAACTCGAAGCTAAGTCGAGTAAAATGTCGTATTTTATAATCTGTGCTGTCACTTTTCTAAATTCTTTCGCAGCTCTCAACTACTCGTGTTTTTGTCGTGTTATTTTGTTTATTCCGCCGCAATTAGCTTATTATAACAACGTTTAATTAGCCGATTCCATTTAAAATAGCTTTTAAACGCAAGTAAACTTGGCTTTATCTTCCGCAATGGTTGTTGTTTCTTCATCCTTTGCGGTACCGGCGGAAGGTGTCTTATTCCAAACACCCTCGACTAAATTACTTATAAATGACCAAGAGTTGGGTACTGCCACGCTTTATATAACTGAAAAGTAAGTATTTAGTTTTAATTAACTATCACAAAATCTAATGAATAGTATGTATATATATTTAAATTTTATTATAATTTATTTGCAGTAATGTGGTTTGGGGCGGCGGTGTGACTGCTGCTGGAGGTTCAGCACCATCAATTTCATTATTATATCCAAATATTTCCCTCCACGCTATTCAAAGAGAGCCGTCCCCAGCGTTATATATGGTTTTGAATTATGAACTCAGGTAAGATAAAGAAAATTACTAATATTCTTAGCAAATGCTTACAATTCAATTACAACGTGGTTTACAAGAAATATTATTAAATTAGTAGTTTTTCTTGTTAGAATTTACTGTCCTTGTTAGATTATTTTTCCTTTAACTGTCAACTCTATGGACTCTTCTGGGTTAGAATTTTATTTGAATTTTGTCTTTGGTTTACAAGGCTTTTTTTATTGTATTGCATTAATTATAATATTGTGAAATAAAAATTGGAGAGAAATAGATAAAAATAAAAATTTATATACTTTTAAATTACATATAAAAGCTGAAGCACAACAAAATAATAATTTGACATTTTACTGTTCCATTTATTTAACTAAATAGTAATTTAATGAAATTTTACATAGATAAAGTCTTATTTGGTAATTATTAATTAATCTTTTTATTAACATTATGTAGATCATACAAGATTTTTAGTCAATTAAGTAAAGGGCATTTTATTTAAAAATATGATTCATTAATGCATTGAAGCCATTGTGGCGCGGCAGAGTGCAGATAGTGGGGAAATAGAGTGAAGCTGAGAAAGAAATTTTGTAAAAAGAATGTAATTTTAGGTCTTTATCCATTGTATAAATATATTATTATTTTATTTATTAGGTTACCGGAACTAAACCAACCTCAGGCCCAAAATGAAGATGACGATGATGAGGACTTTGATGCTGATGATCATCCTATCACACAACTGAGGTATCTATTCTAGCTGATACATTTATATTGACACCATAATGATGTGAATGTGGCTCTTCTTTTAGTGTTTTTTTTGTTATTTTTTTGTCTAATTTAATAATTACTAATTTAGCCACTAATCATATAATGTTTTAACCAACATCTGTAAAAGAGTTTTTCAATTCAACTGTATTTTTTATTTTTTGTTTGTTGTTGTTTGTCTTCAGAACTTTTGACTGGGTAAACCAATTTGGATTATTCTTTTTTTATTTGAAAGCTAGTGCTTCCTGTGTGGTCCTATTTTAATTTAGTTCATTTCTAATAATGGTATCCATGAGAAGTCAGTTAAGTTTTAAATTTGGATTAAGTATGTGCGTGACAAATAACTCAATATCCCACCAACCAATTTTGATGATTCTATTTTTATTAGAAAAAGGACACACTTCAAGGATAGTTTGGTTAGATTCTGATTATGGGATCCGGTTGAAATTAAAGAATCAGCTATTTTCTGTTAAAAAATTTCATTTAAATTTACATTTTAAAATATTTTTGTACTAAATTAATATATAATTTTTATTAATTATTTGTTTTCTCAAATATATAAATAGAGGCCTTTTTGTGATACAAATGTGACGGAGCATCTGTCTATCCAATGATAACTTGGGTTCACTTCTTACCATAGAAATGAATTATTATCACATAATTTCCTTTGCCTCCCCTAATTATTTAGGTTCTGTTTTAGAAAAATGTTTTTTTTTAGAAAATGTATAAAAAACAAACACCTTAAAAATTATAAAAACAATTGCAGGTTCATTCCCCAAAACGAAACATACCTAAGTCCAATGTATTCCGCAATGAGTCAAGGTCAAGCGTTGCACCCCGACCCCGCTGACGAGGTGGACGATGAAAACTATATGGATGGAGAGGACTTTGATGAGTGTATATATAATTTTTTATATAAATAGTTTATTGTCTTTTTGGATTGATTGTTTCGGGTATTTGGTGAAATTTTGTTTCTATGATATGTATATTGCTAGTGACCTGCCCGTGCCTCCGCCGCCCACTTCAACTATACAATTATTTGCTTACTGATCTAAATTGCTTGTCGTGTTCTAATATCATTATCATTTTAAACACAATATCTATATATTGCAAACGTACACTAAAGCATCAGGCAATGAGTTCTGCCACTTAACACGCAATGCCTCCAAAATTCGGCAGATAGTGGGGAACGGAGTGTCTTAACACTAGGTTCCCTCTGTCTACCCTGCTGTGTGCGGGATAAAGCGTGAAGCTTATATTTGAATATGCTATATAAACCAGGTGATGAAGAATTTGAAGATGCTGAAGAAGCCAATGCCACTCCGGATGAAGCTGCTGCTCGCTTGAGACAGATGCGCCTCGAGAACAGCAATGGACAGTATGATGGTATGTATTTTTAACCACCAAAAACGGAGGAGCGATGTCTATCATAAATATGTTACAAACTACGACTACGATAAGCATCATACCTTACAAACGGATGGACTGATTTTGATTTGAGTTTTTTTGAAAGGTGATTTAATTGAGTGTCCTCAGCCGTGATACAAAAGGATCCAGAGGGATCCCGCAAACAGCAGGGTAGGCAGAGGCCTACCGTACTGTAGGCCGTATACAGCGTGAAGCTGTAATCTGCACTTTTGTCTTAAAATGTCTAAAAGCTAGGTTAGGCAGAGAGAACCTGATGTTATGACACTTAATAAATTTTTGACACATGTGAGATGAGAGACGGAAATTCGGGAGTACTTGGAGAAAGGAGTGTCTTAACACTGAGTTCCCTCTGCCTACCCCGCTTCAGCGTAATAAGAAACAAAAAAACCAGTATATTTAATTTATTATTAATTTAAACAATATTTTAATTTACAGATTACGAAGACGCTGAGGCAGCTGAGGAGTAATTTAAGATTAGTTTATTTAGTTTTATACATTTTTTAAGCGTTTGAACGTTTGGGATGTCCAAATAATATAGTTACAGTAGAAAGTCGATTATCCGGCACAAATTATATTGGAAAATGTTTCTCTTAATAAACATAGATTTTCGTTTATATGTAATAGTTATTTTTAATAAACACATAACATTATGCCACATACACAAACAAACTCGCCTTTTTCATACATTCGATTATCCGGATTTTCGATAATACGAATACCTAACGGTAACAATTATTCCAGATAATCGAGTTTCTACTGAATTATGATATTTGGCTACACAATTGTAAGTTTCAACCTCGAATTACTTTATTTATGCATTTTTTTTCTATTTTCTATTATAACAATAATATGTTTAAGTTCATAATAAATATATATTTGTCTTGTTGCGTATAATATGTTATATGAGTAATATGTGTAAGATTAGATTGTATTTAATTGTTAATTGAGTTGAAATGGTATAACTGAAAAATTGGTGTAACAACTTTTAACCAGGATTTTTTTTTATTGATTTAGTTAAGCCTTGGTTTAAATGTCAAAGTCGTAGTAAATTTACTACCATTTGACTTAATGTACTGCTTCAGATGAGAATCTGATAAGAACCGGCGCAAGAAACTTACTTAATACTACTTACTTACAATTGTAAAGTTTCATGGTAATATAATAGATAATTAAAAACCCCCAACACATGAAGCTCTAAAAAGTAAATCAACAAAAAAACAACTGATGATCTCGACGCCGGCCTTTAATCATGGCTAAGAATACTAGAGGGGACTTACCCCTGTTTTTGTTGGTGAAAACAGTAAAAAATGTAGTTTTAAAATCAAAATTAAGTTACTTAAAGTTCTAATTTGTCAGTCAGCCCATTTTTGCTTTTTATCTTAAATATACATATAAACTTTCTATATAGAAATTAAATTCCCTACAAAACAAACTTTGAGTCAAATTATAAATAATCAAAATTATCATAAAATTTTGATACATAATAAAGGAATTGTAACGCACATTTTTATATACATTTTTTATATAAATGTGGAGGAAAGTACTATAAAGTATTGCAGTTTTTTAATGTTTTTTCTTATTGTAAAAATAAATAAATAAAATAAAAACTGAAGAATAACTGTTATATTTCTCTTTGTAATATATAAAGATTTCTTATATTAATTTGACAAAAAGCAATCCATTCACTACCACGTTCTCTTCATACAAAAAAACTGTTTAAATAATATCAACTGATTCTCATATAAGATGTGCTGAAAGCGAAAATTAAATCAAAAATTGTCAAGAATTTCCAAAAATTCTAATTCTTATTCAGGCCATTTTCGTTTATTAAAGCTACGCACTTAAAAGGCATAATATTTTCAACATAACAAATAATTTTTTGCAAGTCTTTCAAGTGCAGCTTAGTTGTAAAGTAATAAATGATTTTTTTTCTTATTCACTACTAATGTCTTTGAAATCTGACACGATATAATGGAGTTTGTCAGCTCTAAGACATCAAAATATGTTTTTTAGCTTCACACTGTATCTCACATACACCAGTGGTACATGGAGGAATGAAAATACTTAATATTTCGTTTTCTCAATTGCGAATCGAACCCACAAGCCGTCAGCATGCTTTTTAGTCGCCTGCTTGCGGTAATCAGTAGAAATTAAAAAAATAATGTTTTAGAAAAAAAAAACATTTATGCAGCCCATAATTAGCTTATCAGATAATAATAAAAAAATAGTGCCAAGCTTTGTTCTTTCCACAAAAATTACATAATATAATTGTTTTTTATATAAAATTAATGCTAAAGTCAATGAACGTGACGATGTAATATTTTTTATTGTATGTATTTTGAATACCATGATATATTTTTTTTATAAAGTTGTCTTTATTTAATTTCTAACACCACGAAAGTTAAAATTTATACATGAATGTATATTTAATAAATTTATCAGCATTACAAGTTGTAATAAATATGAAAAACAAATACTAGCCAGTATACATATTAATTTAGATCAATTTCAACCATTTCACAGTTCATTATGTTTACTCTATTGCTCAGACAAAAATCAAAATTATTGTCATTAATAACAACATTCAAAAAATATACTTCATTTATTTAAAACAAAATCTTTGATGGTGTTAGAAGTTACGTAAGCAGAGTTTGCCAAATTGTAGGGCGGTGAGGCGGTCGTGAGATAAGTTGAGACACGCTTTAACTGTGATTATTTCCTTGAGTGTATTCAATAAATACGTTAAACACAATTCTGTTTTGTATTATTATTTTTTGTAAGCAAGTTCACGCTGTATCCCGCATATAGCAGTGTATGCAGAGAGAACCTAGTGAAGAGACACCCCGTTCCCCACGCAACCCCGCTTTTTTGAGACATTGCGTGTTGAGTGGCGTGCTTTCCTTCTTTACCAGAGCGAGGAAATGAAAATATTTTTTTATTTCACATTATTTACTATGAATGAAGATTGGTAATGTTAAATTAATGCTTTAATCATATAATAATGCTTTTAAAAATATTTCTCTTAAAAGTATTGTTATATGTTTAAAATATTATCATTATCAGTTTCACGCTCTAACCCGCAGCAAGTCGAGTAGACCTGGTGCCCACCGCCGACCACCGCACCATATCTTGTAACCAGAACGAGGAATCAGAAATAACTATATATTCCCACTTACAACTTCAATAATCATATACACAAATAAATAACATCCATATAAATTCGAGACTCGAGATCCTGCAGTCAAACTCACAAAGAGTTTTGCAGGACACAGTTAAACTTTTTGTATATATTGTTAAATGGTACTAATTAAATAAAATAAATAAAAAAATAAATAAATACACTAATGTTAAAAATAAAACTCAAATCTACACTACAGTTTTATTAGGAAAACACGTTTTTTTTATTACATTATAGTTCATTTATTTTAACAATTATTTAATGTAAATAACGCCGTGTATGTTTGTACTTACACTTACCTCATACCACGATACGACGACGTCAATACTTATTTACTAAAATTCACTAGTTGTCTTTGCCACTGAATAATATTTAATATACATGTATAATAAATATAAAGAAGTAGTATAACTATACTAATAAAATATAATAAAAAACGTGCAGGAATAATTATTCCTTCGAGCGGAAATCGAACCTTAAAACGTAGCATATACAGACAAACACTGTACTACAATAATATATACGTGAAATAACAATTTTTCAATATAGCCTCCGTAATAATAATAATAACAACAATTACAAAAAAATGTCATGGCATTATCAAAGCGATAAAAAAAAAGCCAAAAAGCTTCACCGATTTTGATAAAACATTTACTAACGGAAAAAACTTTTTTATATATTTCTTTTCAATATATATTAATAAATAAACAATGGCAAAAACAACCAATAATACTTAGCAACCTCAAACTTAAATATAATTTTATTTTAGTTACAATTGTAACCATCTACATATATATATTATATATATTTTACAAAGACGTAGTTGCGTTTAATCAATTGCGATTTGTGTTTATTATCTTAATTAATCATATAAAAAAAAATATAGCAATACTCGTGTATATATTTTTTAACTTCACGCTATATCCCGCATATAGCATGCATGAGCATGAGGACCCCTCATGCAGCGCCCAATTTTGGAGACATTATGTGTTGAATAGCGGAGGTCAACGCCGCGTATTTATTTACTAGAGCGAGAAAATGAAACTACTTAATTCCCTCGAGTGGGAATTGAACTCAAACCGTCGCGTTGTCATAATTTTTTATTTATCTAAAAGCTTGCTTTATTTTCTTTTACATGATTAAAACAAAAAAAGAATGTGCGTTTCGTTTTTAAAGATACATATTATCTTTTACAGGCATTTTTATTATTTATTAATAAAATTGATATATAATGGGAATTACTTTGCAGTATATTAATTTAAAGCTTCGCTTTAAACAGAGAAGTTAGACTTCAAAATGATTTTTTCAAAAAAACTCCTGTATTAGACAATACATATGTATAAATATATTATGTATAATAATGATAATATATATCGTATTTTAAAATCAATTTAAAAAACATTTTAAAGAAATATAAATTATTATAATTTAGACGTATATTTTGTAAAAATATAATTGTCTAACTCGATTTTAAAATACGATGTTAATAGATTTTTTGTAAACTACAGTTATACACGCAATTACAGTAACAGTCTTAATTTCACGTCCGCCGTTAAATTTTTTTAAATAACCTTAAATAATGTTACTAACAAAAATTAAGAAATAAAAGAACAAGACTAATACAACAAACAAAAATTGTGCATATTTTTTTTATTTTAATAATTTTCGGGTCAATATAAAACTCCTCTCGACGTAATAATATATAAAACTAATAATTAAGTCTAAACATATATTACTTTTTTATTTAGATTTTAGACAAAATGACGTTTGTTCTGTCTAATTTCGCTTATTGACTTATACATTATGCATTTTTATACATCAAATTGAATGCCCATCTCTTTAATGTTATCTATTAAAAAGTGCGTTCCACATTTAAATAAAATCTATTATTGAAAATTTGTAATTATATTGTTTCTATTCTATAAAACACTTACATTTATTTCGTAACGGAATCTGGAATATACGACTATTATCTGTGATGTCAAATTTGACAGATCAAACGTCAGCTGTCATCAAAATGTCAATGTCAAATCGCAGTTGACGTGAGCACGCGACTACGCCGGAGCGGCTTTGCGTTATAATCAAAATTATTTATATATAAACAACCTTGAAAAAAAAAATTAAACATACAAAATTTCGATTGTAACGATTGAACGGAATCAGAATTTTGATTTTAAAACTGATAGGTATAAACATTGACACACAATATTTTTTGTATACCTTACAATACAACAAGTGACAAAATTACAAAAAAAAAAAACAAAACAGTCAAAAAATCAAAAGTCCAAAAACCCAAAACGCCGCTCATTTTTAATAATAGATAATATAAAATATTAAACAAATAATAAGTTTAATTTACCATCACGCCGTCGTCAATACCACAGACTTGGTCTCGACGGTTCCATTGACCTCTGCCTCTTGGGCTTGAGCCTGGGTCTGGGCCTGGGGGCTCTGGACTTCAGTGGTCTCGTTTGGGGCGTTGTCCGCGAGGTCTGGGTCTGTCTTGACCTCGTCGGTGCCTTCTTGACTGGATGTGTCTTGTGATTTTTCCGAGTCAGTATGCTCCATTGGCTCGTCTGTTTGTTTGTCATCTTTGTTTTCTTGTGCTTTGTCTGGAAATTATAAAAATATATATTTTCTATACCTTCGTCAGCATGGTCAGAAACAAATAGCTAAGAGTTATGCATGAAATATCTGGAGGGGAGTAAAAGGGCACAAACGTGGGACTGTATACGCGACAGGCTGTGGGTTTGATTCTTACTCGAGGAAATGAAGTATTTAATATTTTCATTTCCTCAATCTGGTAACTCTAAGGCAAAGCGCGGTGTTGAGTTTCGCAATTTAACATGTCCTCCGCTTTTCACCGAATTCGGCGGAAAGTGGTCCACAGTAGTATTTTAATGGAAATGGTTCCCAGGTTCCTCCAGAATTCGACGGAAAGTGGTCAACAGTAATATTTTAATTGGACTAGTTCCCAGGTTCCTTTTGTCTATTGTGCAGGATACAGTGTGAAGCTAAACAAAATGACATGGCACATTATAAGTGTGGGAGTGGCTCTGACCGCAGGTATAGTGGGTTACATTGCCATTATTTTATTGTATTATAGCCTTTAGCCCTCCTCGATAAATGGACTCGCCAACACAAAAATAGTTTTTACTTAAACCAGATCTTGACCATTGTATTCACCAAAACAAACTATTCAGCTTTATAATATTACATTAGGAAAAACTTTGAAAAGCTTGACCCTCTGGCTTTGCGTAGAGACGTATCCTTGTTGTGCGTTCTCTACCGCATTTATCATGGGGAATGTTCTGAAGAATTGTTTGACCTGTTACCTGCCGCCAAATTTTCTAACCGCACATTACGTCACAAGCTAAAATATCATCCACACCACCTGGATACGTGGCACTCCACAATCCTTACACGTGTCACGGAACTGTGGAATAGCCTATCCGCGGCAGTGTTTCCAGGTCGATACGAACTGGGTACCATCAAAAAGCCCGTCTATCTCTATCTCCACCTTAAAGGCCGGCAACGCACCTATAGTCCCTATGGTGTCGCGGCGGTGATCACTTACCATCAGGTGACCCGAACGCTCGTTTGCCTTGTCTTTTCCATAAAAAAAGTATAGATATGATAAATACTACTAAAATATAATTTCGACTCACCAGTGTCATCAACTTCCATTGGCGTTTCCGTTTCCTGTTCCGTTTCGGGTTCTTTTTTCTCATTTCCGTTTACCTTCTGCAAATAAATAGAACAAATTAAATAAAAATATTAATAAATAAATTCATTCTACAGACAGCACTGGACAACACGACTATAGAAAAAATAATTATTATATATATTTATTTAAATGTATTACTCGACATTCTAAACTACGTTACCTTCACCTCTATTAAAACAAAAATACTTTAACAAACAATATTCAGTTCGCGAGGCTATAGCCGAGCTTTGCATTTGGGTGAGTGATTACTATAAGCAGATATAAAAAAAAAAAATTAATAAAAATAAAATTTATTATTAAGAATCAATAAAAATATATCAATCATCATAATTTTCCCTGCTAGGTTTTTTTTTTGGTTGTGTGTAAAGCATTCCATATTATCAACAACAGTGTTGTCATTGAATATTTTTTCTTTTTTTTACTGCTTGGTCATATAAACTTCAGCACTCTTGTATGGTGATT
>JAKRZM010001051.1:260042-298000 GCA_036379175.1 Heliconius cydno galanthus | reverse complement strand
TTTTCTACAGATTTATAGATTTATAAGTATAGATATAGATTTGAACCTACCCTTCAGCACCTTAACAATAGTAGATAATTAAATATACTAGGTACTAATAAGGACCCATTATCAGAATAAAAAATATATCTTAAAATATATTATTAAATACAATAAAACAAATTAATGAACTCATTAACGTATTTTCGGTGTGGGTGTCACTGGGCGGGGCGATGAACTCCGCCCACCTCGAAAGCCTTTATAGTTGTCTTCTTCTCTCGTTAGTAAAAAATTGTTTCAGAAAATCTGTAGATGTTTTGTAACTTTTTTTCCTCGGACATAGCAGGGTTAGCAGAGGGAACCTGGGAACATAGCGGTGTAATAAATAATCGAGGTGCATGTATTTAATATTTATAATTGAATGAGGCTGTTGTATCGTGTCACAGTGTCTAGTATAAGCTGATGGTTGTCCTTGAGACATCCATTTGGGGGAATCGATTACCTTTATTATCATTGAGGTCAGTCGTGGCGCAAGTGGCATGGCGCTGCAGTTGCAACTGTGAACATGACAGGTTGTGGATTCAATTACCACTCGATGAAATAAAATATTTAGGTATTCATGTATTCATTTACTCGCTCGGGTGATCTGGTCTTTGGTGGAAAGAGGGAAACGGAAGTGTCTTAATGGGAGTGTCTTAACACTAGGTTCGCAGGTGCTCTCTGCCTACCCTACTATGTACGGGATACAGCGTGAAGCTAACAAAATACCATCATATCTCTGCTCTGGCAAAGCGTGATATTGAGCCACTCAACGGGCACTATCTTGAGAATTATTTTCATTTGTTGACATGTACATTCGACGATTCAAAAGTGCTTTTATAGTTTATTTGAATAAAGAACATTTTGAATTTGAATTTGAATTAGGTACCTACGCTGAAAGTGGGTCATTAAATATCTCATAATTATTTAAGCTTCACGTTTTTCCCTATACAGCAATACAGGATACGAAGAACGTGGTGTTAAGACACTCCGTTCTCCTTTTATAATTCCCAGTTTCCCACATTATTCATAGATTTGAATATAAACTAATATTTGAAATAAAAGGGTTATATTTAAAGGTAACAGAACAACCTAGCTAAGGTACAGTCGCGGGTGGTATCCAAGTGATATAAGAGTGTCGTGTTACGCCGCTGTGGGGCTTGGGTGTTTGGTAAAGAAAGTTTTGCGTATTCGATTATAATAGAAAATATTAAATATTAATATTTTAATTTATTTTAATTTACAAAATGGCGTTAAATTCCTCTAATCAATGCTCAGTGTGTCAAATTAGGAAAAGGATGGAGTGTCTCTAGATTAGATCTTGAAGAATCTCTTGGCTCCCGTACCCCCATTTGTGGCGGGGCGGAGCACCGTGAGGTCTTAGTGGGTAGTGTGAACATCCTATTTCTGCCGGTCTATGAGTCCCAAATAACCCGTACGAATCTCCATGTGGGTAATGTACCTATCTGTAAAAGAGTTTCTCACTATAAAAAAAGGTTTTGTATTTATAATGCGTAGTCCTAAATATAATGATTGACTAAAGAACAGATAAATAATTTTAAAATATTATTTTATAATTCTGTTTCACAAATAATCTTATGGACAATCTGATATCTAGGTATATGTAAAATATTCGACACGGTCGTATCAGAACATTACCTACGAGGCTAAAGCTAACATCAAAATTAATTTATAAACAGTACTTAAATATAAAATTAGATACAATAAAGTGCACAAAATATATTTATTTTACTGATATTATGTTGAGATTACTTTTCTTAGTTGAATAACTGGTGTAATAAAACTGTAGCATTAATTAAAATGTTATAAAATTTTAAAGAATGACATTTAAATTTCTAGATTTCTAAATAGAACTAATTTTGTAGTGAAAATATTGCTATTTTAATATAAATTTTGTCAATATAATAAATGTTACGCGATTTTTACACCTAATTTAATTTTTAAATATATTTTTATAGCCCAGTTAGAAATCCTATATGTGTATTTTAATTTATATTTATTTTTATGTAAATGTTTTAACGCCTGGCTTAGATGGAGTTTGTCATTAGTTTTTGTGTGCCGCCAATCGTGGCGTAGGCGAGCATGCGGCTGTAAACACGACAGGCCGTGGGTTCTATCCCCGTTCAAGGAAATCAAGTATTTAATATTTTAATTTCCTCGCTCTGGTTGCGCAGGTACGAGCGCACGAGGTAAAGCGCAGAGTTGACTTCTACCACTAAACATGTTTTGCCTCCATAATTCGGTGGCAAGTGAGAAATTGAACTGCCTTAATGGGTACGTAGTGTCTAACAGTTTAGGTTCCCATGTTTCCTCTGCCTATTCTGCTGCTTGAGTGGGATAGAGCTAAAAAACCCAGTATTTGCCTTCCAGCATGGTGCAAAAGTATATTATGAAAGCAAAAAAAACGCTTTCAGATAAACATTTTAAAATAAAATAGAAGCCACACCAAAACATAATACCTATTGTTGTCTCCTAAGCTACCTATAACTGCCAAGTTTCATGAGGATACAATTATAACAAGTAGTTCAATTTTTTACATATTATTATAATGTTTGTTACAGTTAAAAAAACAGCAGGCAAAACTTATTCGCAACATCACATTTTGAGGGTAAATCAATAAATATGCTGCAGAAAGCGTCTACGATGCTGCCACATTACGGCTGATACAGCACTCACAGCGCACCTTATATCTTTATATTTTGTATATACATATTTATTTTTAAAATAATATTGACGCTAGTCTGGCGCCTAACAGCGGTGGTTGTGAGTTCGATTTTGTAGCTTGAAGAATGTTAGCTATTGTTTTCAGTCTTATGAAGCCGTCATGACGCAGGGGCACTAACGTGCAATTGTTCGTGAAATGAACCCTATTTAATATTTTCATTTCTGTACTATGGCGAACCTGAACAAGAGGCGCAGAGTCAAATCCTGCTAATACGTTTTGGTAAAAACGTATCTTTCCTCACTGTGTGTAAACGTGTGTTTCCTCACTTTAAAAATATAACAAAAAATAAGTACTTAATAAAACAATATTTTGCTAATATTTTATCAATAGTACTCACATTAATTTAATTTAATAAAAAAACGTGGCAAATCCCTTAGGTGGTCTTTATACTGAGGACATTAAACAAGATGGTGGAATTCCGAGAATCCGCTCCAACTGTCACGCCGACGCGGGAAAACGATCAACAGTGTATTTTATTGACAGATTATATACGACCTTTTTTATTTTTTTATTTTTTATTTGTTGTAAGTATCTATATTGTGTTACGTTTTTGGATTTTTTCAGATTTTTATCTAGAGATAAATAATTAAATTAATATAATTAGTATAATTTATTGGTTTTTGGTATTTTTTGTATTTTTGGTATTTGTATTATCGTTTATGTGGTGTCCTTGGCTTGCCCTGGCCCTTGGTATATGAGCTTAATATAGTACATTCCTATCTATATATTCATGAAGACGGGTTGAAGGTTAATCGTAGCAATATTTAGTTTTAGTCATATTGGAATTATTTTGAATTGGAATTAAATATTATGCTTGAAGTTAGATGCAGAAAAAATCTTTAGGCAAAAGTTTTTTATGAAATCCAACAACGGTTGTTCCGTCACTGTGATGGCGTTCTGTTAAGGACGTACATAAAATTTTACATAAATATTTAACTAAAGTAGATAGAATAACTCTCACGTTAACTTATTTCATGGTCATTTTACTTATATTATAATTATTTAAATACAATATTTTGTCCAACTAAACCAAGGAATCTTCGTTCTTATAAGCATAAACCTAATTCAAAAAGGAATTTTAGTGTAGGTACTTATTTAGGCGTATCGTCACGCTTTTACCCATATGGCAGGCAGAGGGAACTAGACTCCCAACTCAGATTTAACTCAGACTGCGTTCCAGATTTTTCGTATTACTTCCAAAATATTGCGTATTGAATGGCGAAATTTTACGCCGCGCTTTGTCTACTAGAGCGAGAAAAAAGAAAATTAATTTCGAGTGGAATCGAATCCCTAATCACCGCGCTTACAATCACTCTGTCCCACTGCACCATGACGGCATCTTACCGCCTATCCGTGAAGCTATAGAAAAATTTTAAAAAGCACAACAATAGATCATAATTATATCGTTATATCACCTACTTCCTTTAAGTACGCCCTTCAAACGTCAAGAGTGGGGTGTAGTTATGCCCTCACACTATAGGGACCACTTACATTTAATGGTTTGTGATGAGATTTATACATTTTTTTTATAAAATAGGTTAGAACAAATTGGATATAACTTAATATTTGCCATTTGTGGGAAAAGATCATAGATTTTTGAAATAGGCATTTTATTACAAGTTTAAGGAAAATTATTCATAAATTACAAAAATGTAGAGGCAAGTCGCACTACGATAGTGCGGCTGTAAACACGACAGGTTGTGGGTTCGATTACCACTCGAGGAAATTAAATATTTACTTTCGTTTTCTCGCTGTGATAACGCGGCAAAACGCGACCAGGCGTTCTCCTTCAGAATTCGGTGGCAAGTGGGAAACGGAAGTGTCTTAATGTGTACGGAGTATCTTAACACTGAGTTCCCAGATCCCTCTGCATACACTGCTATTATGTACGGGAATCAAAAATGTTAATTTAGGTCACTTTCGTAAAACATGTGGAATATACGTTATACAGACGAGCATAACCCATACCAAATCAGACGATTCGAAAACATTAAGTTAAAAAACACTTAATTCCTATTTATTAGCTTCACGTAGTATAATATAATAATAAAGACATTTTCAATTAAATTCAATTCAAATGACACTGTCATCGTTTATGTCGTTACGCAGCACATTGTGGACGCGCGACCGCTCTGCGTGATGAATGATGTACAGCACTCCCCTAACTTACCAGCTTATGGTAGTTTTAAGTTATTTGTTAATATTTATGGGTGTGTATCGCTTTTTTTGTCTAAAATTTCTATTATTTTGTGTATTATTTATATTCTTTTGTATTTAGATTTGCGGTTGTTAGAGTTTAGATACCTATATTTTTTTGGTGTCATGCTGTTTCCCGCATATAGCAGGGCAGGCAGCTAATGTTAAGACATTCCCATCTGAATGTGAGATATTGCTTGTTGAGTGGCGGAGTTCAACGCTGCGTTTTGTCTTCCACAGAATTATAGTGAGGAAATGACAAATTTGTTGCCCCGAGCATTTCCACAGAACCCACAAGCATCGCGCTTACAGCCAGTCCAGTAAACGTTATTACATTAGCCTTTTAGTTTAATTAGTTTAGTTAATGGTGACAAGAATTTTCTTATACTGTCACGACTCAGTTTAACTAGTATAAATTAACTATTATTTCCTGTATGTTCAGCGATAAAAGCTATGCTATATTGTTTGTGATAAAAACAGTACAGCATAGCTCTAAGCGGTATCGAGTTGAAATCTCGCGTCTGCAATCCGACTTCTGAAAACTGTACTATTGCATAGCTTTCAATATTTACTATCACGTACATAGCTTTCAATATTTACTTAGTAGATGAATTAATGAAAGAATACTTATTTTTACGTAGGCTTCACTGTATTTTTTCACGTTTTAGAAAATTCTGAATAGAGAACCGATTTTGATGAAACATTAACTTTCCTTTAAGTTACTGCATTTGAATTAAAAGGATTGTCTCGATATGATTGCACTAGTGCTTGGAAGCCTAAATAGATTTTTATATAAAAATACTATGCAATTCTAACAACTCACGTTCATAAAAATCCAACCGAGAACCTGCTTCCTATTAAAGTTGGTTAAAAAAATATAAGTAGGTAGTAGCAGTCCAATTTTATCTCCTTAACTATTAAACTAAAAAAAAAACAATGCAATTAACAAACTCAAATAATTTCATACAATAGTATACATTTCATCCAAGAAAAGGTGCATTTTGATTATACTCGTAGGTCGGTAGGTAGCATCTGTCAATATAATCCGCATTTGAACAACAAAAGACGTGTGTTTTATCTAGTTTACAAATCTCTATTGTAATTGTAGTGGTACTTGACTGTATTGAACAGTGCAGGTTTTGAATGGGGTTCCGTATGTTTGTGTGTACTAGCAATTTGCTATGGCTTCGCATGTATGGATGTTATTATGTTATGATTGCTTTGCTTAATGCCGGTGATGACTCAAGTTAAAATTATAATGTAAATAAATAAAGTAAATAAATCACCTTCACGCTGTTTCCACACAGCGGGGTACGTAGAGGGAACCTAGTGTTAAGACAATCCGTTTCCTCATTTTCTGGCGAATTCAGGGGGAATTGCGTAGGGAGTGGTGTAATTCAACGCCGCGCTTGGCTTTAAAATTTATTATAAAAATTTTAATTATAATGTAATAATAAGTAATTCATAATAAATTGAAAGCAACATCTATATGTAACAATAATTCGGCAGATATTCTGGTAGCTTGGATATGAAAGAGTACAGTAAGACAGACAGGCAGACAGTGTAAAAAATTAAAATGTGTATGAATCTAATTTACTTTTTCACATAACAACACAACGAATAATTAATTTCAATAAAATTTTATTAAATAAATGCTTATATAATGAATAAGTCGTATCTTTACTAAACAAAAAAAAATGGCACTTAACAATTAGAAACCACAAAATACATTAACTGTATTTCACAATTAATCCTCCTATTAAACTGACACATCAATAGCTAGTTAAAAACAACTTAATATTAAACAAAAATGAACCCGCTACCCCTAAACCAACACCCGTATACCATAGAGAACAAGACATCTTCACCAACAAAGGAACCCCTCAAAAAGCACAAAAGCGACAAATAAGCGTATAACGATCTTATTCATCGCATTATTACTGTACTAAATTAAATCTGCAATATAGAAAACCTTTATTTCTATATAAATAGAGGTATTTTTAAAATTTTCTGTGTATATATTTATTTTTGTCAGGTTTTCGGTATAAGAATAGGACAAAATGAGCAAACTAAGAGCGGCCGCGTCTTTGAAAATGTATTATTGAACATGTTTTTACTTCCTCAGTTTGTTTAAACATATGGCATCGGCCTAACAATGTCTTAATCGCAGTTAAGTGTGGCTGTATCGATGATGGTCAATGCTTGGAACATTTTATACTTATAAATAAAAAAAGCATTAATTTAGATACGGTTTGTGGCCGTCGCGGCGCATGAGGGGTTGTGAGTTTGATTCCCACTCGGGGGATTGAAATATTTAATATTTTTGTTTCTTGCTCTGATGACAAAGCGCGGCGTTGCGTTGAATTCTACCATTAAACATGCAATGTCTGAAGAATTCGACGGAAAGTAGGGAACGGAAGTGTCTTAATTTCAATGTCTTACATGAACATGGGAACCTAGTGTAACACAACAGGTTCCCATGTTCCCTCTGTCTACTCTGTGACACGAATGTGACGTGACGTGACGCAATTACAGTTCCATCGCAATTACAGTCAGTCTTGAGATTTATGTTTATAAAATAGTAATTCCGCAAAAACTGACTAGGTTCAGTTAATGGTGTCATTTTTGAATTCAAAATTATATTTAGTCATTAAAATTGTAAGAGCCGTCGCGGCGCACAGAGAGAGTCAGAGCTTGACTGTAAATTGTGAGCTGTAAGTTGATATCCTTTGCCGGAATTAGGTATAATATTTATTTTCATTTCCTCACTCTGGTAGATAAAGCGTTGCGTTGGGTACCGCCATTCAATATAAAATGTTTTGAAAGTTGGCAACCTTGTGGGGCTCAAGGGTGTGACTGTAACACGACGTTGTGGGTTCGATGCCCCCTCGAGGCAATTCATTATTATTTCTTAATATTTTCATTTCTCTTCTCTGCCTTCCCAAGTAAAAGCGCGGTGTTGAGTTTCGCCACTCAATACTTAATGCCTCGAAAATTCCATAGAAAGTGAGGAACGGAGTGTCTTAACACTAGGTTCCCTCTGCCTACCTTGCTGTGTGCGGGATACAGCGTGAAGCTAATTTTATATCAATAAGGTAAATATATTTTTTGTTTTCTTTGTACGTGGGATTTTGTTTATGAAAAATATCAATTAGAGGGAAATGTGTCATAAAGGACAGAAAGAAAAAAGCTATTTGCAATGATTTACAATATTTTAGCTTATTTTGCAATTGATAGAGCAACTCTACTTTTTATATAGTCACCGGGGTGGAAGTGTTATAAAATTACAAAGAAGATTTGCCTGTTTTTTATTTTATTTTCCTCTGATAAATTGTTGCTTATTAAAGTGGATACTTACTACTTCAGTTGTTTGCCAATTTTTATCTAATTCGATAGATTTCTTTGTCATGCGCTTATATCACTTATAGCTATGGTATATTTACTCCACAGGGTGGACAGACAACTCGATCCGTTTAAGAAACATTGCAAGTTGCCAGTTGGATGACAAAGCCTAGCATAGCATTTGGTCTGACCAAGCTACTTAAACGAAAATATTTCAAATATAAACATTACTCCGTTGAAGAATCGAATATAGATACAATTATGCTGGATCTAGTCAGATCCGCCTTTACTAAATAACGATGGTTTTTCAATTTGAATGAAGGTCTAAAGATTTTCTATAACATCTAAATAACCTTTAATTGTCAATCCTTAAAAGTAAGACTCTACCTTCTATCAATATAGACAACTTATTTAGATTAGTGACAATAGTGACAACTTATTTAGATTAATTAAAACGTCCATTTTAAATTTACAAAATTGTTAGACATTACATCACGATTCTCGCGATGATTTAACAGCTGTTGACTGTTTTGGAGGCGACGGAAATATCTTTTCCAACTCGGGATTACGCCTACTTTAACCCCAATTGTTCCACAACGTTGAAAATGGCGTTATAACACGACCAATGGGAGGCGTGACCGTTTGAATGGATTGAGCGATTTGATTGGTCGATTGTTATACCGGACTCTGAATCGGCCAATCAGAAGCGAGAATGAAGGTTTGATTCAAACTAGTTCCATTTATGCTGTCAACTTGTGAAGACGCGTTTAAAATTCGAAAAGTTTTGAATTGAAAATAAAAAATAAAAGCAGTTTAACAAAAATTTTCGGTTCAGTGCTCTGTGGATTGTAATATATTTTTAATCTGTGCTAATTATTTATCTGTTTGAAAGGGAAAAATTAAAGTTTTGATAGATTTGTGCGTCGCGCGGCATTTTATTTTTAGTTGTAGCTTGTTAAATAGTGAGCCGGGATCTTAATTTAGCGTTGCACATGAGTGTGAGTATGGTTTACTTTACTTGTATTTTGTTTTACATGCACAGACGTAATATTTCTGGATGTTTACTCCTCTTTTTACTTGTCAATTATCAGGTCTTTTACCCGTGCGAGATTTATATTTAATGGTCTCGTTGAAACATGAAAATGTCGACGGTTTAAAGGACATTTGTATAATCGTAGCTTTTGAATGCATTTCAATATTTCTTCTGTACATTTTTTTAGTTTTGTAAATTAAATATAAACAAAAATATATAATGGTCACTTTGACTCTACAATTCATGATGTAAAAGAATTAAATTTTATTCAAGCAACAAATAACCCTCTATTTCCTGTATTTAAACTATAATGCAATTTAAATAAACAAATACCAACGCCATGACTTCATACTTTATATAAAATGTGCAAAATATTGCTTTAGACATTGCAAATGCAAAAGGTGTTTACAAGATGCTATTTTAGTTCCTATACTTTTAGTATTATTGAATGCATAAACTTTGTTAAGCTTCCGACGATGCAGCTTTTGCGATAAAATTGTTTGTTTTAATAATGAGTACTGTCGACGGATGAGTAGAAACATTTATTTTTAATAAATATATCCGTTTTGTGAACGCGACAGTTGTAGGTTCAATTCTCACTCAAAGGAATGAATTAAAAAAATATTTTTATTTGTTCGCTCTATTTTCAAGATAAAATGATAAAACTGCGTTGAATTCCGTCACTTGATACACAATGTAGGTGGGGAAAGTAGTGTTTGTCCTATCTCTGCATTTTAGCTATTGGAGAAAAGAGAAGTTCAGGGGCAATCGTAGGACAGGGGCACAAGCGACTGTAGACGCGACAGGTTGCGGGTCCGATTCCCAACCAAGGGAATGAATATTTAATATTTTCATTTCCTTGCTCTAGTAACAGGACAGAGCGCGGCGTTAAGTTCCGCCACACCTTACGTGAGGCGGAACTTAACGCACTACGGTGCGCGTGTTTAGAGGCGGAATTCAACTCGAGAATTCGTAGGAAAGTGGGGAATGGAAGTGTTTTAATGGAAACGAAGTATCTTTACACTGCCTGCCTACATACCTGCCTATGTGTAGGATACAGCGTCAATCTAAGCTTTATGTATGACACATGACACATTCCAAGAGTCCGAGGTAACTGACTGCAGGTGCAATAAGTTACATTGAAACGTAATCGTTTCAATGGCTCGTGGCAATCGGCTACTACGATAATTCGTAGTAGCCGATAATCTTAATCGACAAATAAATAGACTATCACACAAAAAATTGTTCACAGCTGCTTGAGATTAGGGCGTTAAACTCTGAGATTGATCTTGAGATGTCGTTTTTATTCATAGATTATTAAAAGGGCATTTCAGAGTTGAGGAGTTGTTTAAAAACAAAGAAATGTAGTAGAAATTTTAAAAAGTTAAAATAAATTGAGGAGGTGTGACTGTAACACGACCGTTGTGGGTTTAATCCTCACTCGAAGAAGTGAAATATTTATTTACATTTATATTTTCATCTTCGCTCTTGTGTCGAGGCAAAGAGCGTCGTTAAGTTCCGCCACTCAACACCCTATGCCACCAGAATTCGGCGGAAAGGGGGGAACGGAGTGTCTTAACACTAGGTTCCCTCTGCCTACCCTGCTGTGTACGGGATACAGCGTGAAGCTGGTTTAGGTATGATTTTAAAATAAAGTCTTAAAAGTTAAAACTTCATATATGTGCCTAACGTCGGTACTTAACGTCTCATCGGATTAAGATATCATCGATTTCGGGCGGAATTTAAAGTATAATCAAAGTTAATACCGAGTGATTTTAAACCTAGAAAAATCTCTTTTACTTGTTTTAATTAAGGTTTAGTAGTGTTTTTATATAAAAAAAGTAAAAACATTTAAAAAATATATTTCGTCTATTAACATTTGTCACATAAATCAGACATTGACTAAAATCATTGTCTGATTTTTCAGACAAAATGCGGCGTTGAATTCCTTCCTTCCTTCCTTCTACAGCATTTTGCCATTATTATTAGTTAAAAGCTTTAGCATGACGTTAGAGTTCCGCCACTCAATATGCAATGTATCCCGTAAAGCTAAAGAAAATATAACGTACTTAATTTAATAATTAACCAGCCGTCGTGACGCAGCGACACAAGGGTGTGACTGTTACGCGAGGGTTGTGGGTTCGATCCCCACTCGAGGAAGTGAAATATTGATTAACGTTTATATTTCCATTTCTTCACTCTGGTGTTGAGGCAAAGCTCGGCGTTGAGTTCTGCCACATCAGACGCAATGCGGCATAAAGTGGGGACCGGAGGGTTTTAACACTAGGTTCGACATCTAAATTTAATATCAAAATAGTAGTAGCCAATAACTCAATATCTATCAAAAAGTCAGATAAACCATTCAAACACATGTTTTAAAGTTTATAATCTCACGATTCCGTAACTCTCGTGTAATATGACCATACATGGTCATTAATTAGCCCCCCACGGGCTGCGGCCGTAAAGAACATTTTACGATGGAGAGATAACATCGGCTCCTATCTGTGGACTTGGAGTATAGAATATAGGCCTATTCGATAGCATGTAATTCTTTTATTTTATTAACCAAATGACTGTTATATTACATGTAAAATATATTTTAGATATTTGGTTCTTCTAAAAATATGTTCGTATGTTGTGTGTTTTAGTTTACTAGTTAAGTAACGCGACTCCGTTTGTTATATTTTTTGTAAGGGCTTGTCAGTTGTTGTGGTTAATATTTTTTTAATAATGAACTTCATTATCTTTTTATTTATAGTAATTATGAAACTAAAGGGAACTGAAAAAGGTTTCCAGGTTTGCCTATATTTTCATGTAAAATAAATTTCCAAAAAGTTCTGCCTTATATTTCTATAAATTTTTTCTAGGGGCTTCGCCACCGAGGTTGAATGGCAATACTAAGTATAGACACATTACATGACATATGACATCAATTCAAACCAGTAGTTCTTGATATTAGACCATCCAAACAAACATCTTTTCCAGTTTTGCCTTTCTAATATTAAGTAGCGCTGCAAATTGAAATGTTTAGTTACCTTTTTTACCAAAACCTAATTTTAATATTTTTTATATTTTTTTAATAACAACTAAAGATGTTTACAAATAAATTATAATATTTTAAGGTAATATTTATGTATGGCACAAATAATAAATAATCGAAATTTCGTGGAATCCTAAACGGGTGTGACTGTATGATATAGTCTTTAATATATATATTATTACATATAAAAAAAACTGTAACTGATCGCTGTCTGTACGTTTAAGATATAATTCTAAGAAAAACTATTATTTGTGGCATTAATATTAGGTATATACAGCATTGGTCCCAAAATAATTATTTTTTAAATTTACGTCTGTGCTGTGTCTTTGTGCAAGCTAATTTCAGGACCGTTTTAAACAATATAAATACAGTTTTCGCTATCAGCTCTTTCTTATTAACATTCCTTATCAGATACACGCTGTATCCCGCACCCAGCACGGTAGGCAGGGAGGGAACCTAGTGTTAAGACATTCCATTCCCCATTTTTCATGGAATTTTATTAGACATTGCGTGTTGTGGCGGAACTCAACGCCTCGCTTTAAAATAAAAATTAAAAAAAATGGATATAAATAAAAATTTCATTTTCTCGAGTGGGGATCGAACCCACAACCAGTCGCCTTTACAGCCACACACTTGTGCCTCTACGCATTTTGTGTTGTTTTATTTCTAAAGGTTCGTTAAAAAATATCTCAATTTATTTTCCCAAGCAGACGAAGTGGCCGGCATACTATTTAAAAAACTCCTGTCAGTCAAGGAGTTCAAATTCATAAAGATTTAAAAAAAAAATGTGTACAGAATTTCAATGCAGGTTAATTATTTGAAATCTTCGGACAAGTAATCTCTAATAAATTTTATTGGATAAGTTAAGATTTTATCACTATTTTGTGAAGTAATCTAAATTCCTCCATCTAAGTTATTGGGTATCCGCTAAATTATAGAATAATATTTAAATGTTTAACTGTTAATTTACTGATACTGTTGCATTAGATATTGTTTTGGTATTTCTTCAGATCGAAGAAAGATTGCCCTTCGAATCGAAGAAAGATTAATTTTTTTATGTTGTGAACTCTCCTACTCGTAGGAGTCAATTGTTTTCATTTCCTTTTCATTTCCACTATTCACGCTGTGTTGCTACACGCCGTAGTCATAATTGGAGGCAGGAGTGTCTTAACAAAAAGTTCCCCCAGTCTACCCTGCAATTTGCGGGATACAGCGTGAAGCTAAAAGACAATATTCCCAACAGATAGGTCCGCCATCAACGCATCGTAAGCAGGTCGCGACTATTTATACCGAGCTTATAATAAACAAAANCCCACTCGAGGAAGTGAAATATTGATTAACGTTTATATTTCCATTTCTTCACTCTGGTGTTGAGGCAAAGCTCGGCGTTGAGTTCTGCCACATCAGACGCAATGCGGCATAAAGTGGGGACCGGAGGGTTTTAACACTAGGTTCGACATCTAAATTTAATATCAAAATAGTAGTAGCCAATAACTCAATATCTATCAAAAAGTCAGATAAACCATTCAAACACATGTTTTAAAGTTTATAATCTCACGATTCCGTAACTCTCGTGTAATATGACCATACATGGTCATTAATTAGCCCCCCACGGGCTGCGGCCGTAAAGAACATTTTACGATGGAGAGATAACATCGGCTCCTATCTGTGGACTTGGAGTATAGAATATAGGCCTATTCGATAGCATGTAATTCTTTTATTTTATTAACGAAATGACTGGTATATTACATGTAAAATATATTTTAGATATTTGGTTCTTCTAAAAATATGTTCGTATGTTGTGTGTTTTAGTTTACTAGTTAAGTAACGCGACTCCGTTTGTTATATTTATTGTAAGGGCTTGTCAGTTGTTGTGGTTAATATTTTTTTAATAATGAACTTCATTATCTTTTTTCTTTTTTTATTTATAGTAATTATGAAACTAAAGGGAACTGAAAAGCGTTTCCAGGTTTGCCTATATTTTCTTGTAAAATAAATTTCCAAAAAGTTCTCCCTTATATTTCTATAATTTTTTTCGAGGGGCTTCGCCGCCATGGTTAAAAGGCACAAAAGGGAGTGAATACAGACACATCAAATCAATTAGAACCAGTAATTCTTAATATTAGCGCATCTAAACAAACAGCTTTTCCAGTTTTGCCTTTCTAATATTAAGTAGCGCTGCAAATTGAAACTTTTTTACCAAAGCTAATTTTAATGTTTTCTATATTTTTTTGAATAACAACCAAAGATTGAACAACAAATAAATTATAATATTTTAAGGTAATATTTATGTATGGTACAAATAATAAATAATCGAAATTTCGTGGGATCCTAAACGGGTGTGAATGTATGATATAGTCTTTAATACATACATTTTTAGTTATTACATATAAAAAAAACTGTAACTGATCGCTGTCTGTACGTGGAAGATATGATTATAAGAAAAACTATTATTTAAGGCATTTATCACAGCATTGGTCCCAAAATAATGTTTTTTTTTAAATTTACGTCTGTGTGTCTGTGCCTTTGTGCACGCTAATTTCAGGAACGGCTTAACCAATTTAAATACAGTTTTCGCTATCAGCTCTTTCTTATTAACATTTCTTATCAACTTAACGCTGTATCCCGTACACAGCAGGGTAGGCCGGGAGGGAACCGAGTGTTAAGACATTCCATTCCCCATTTTTCATGGAATTTTATTAGACTTTGCGTGTTCAGAGCGGAACTCGACGCCTCGCTTTGTCTCGACATAAGAACGAAGAAATGGAAATAAATAAATATTAAATTTTCTCGAGTGGGGATCGAACCCACAACCAGTCGCCTTTACAGCCACACATTTGTGCCTCTACGCATTTTGTGTTGTTTTATTTCTAAAGGTTTGTGAAAAAAGTTATCTCAATTTAATTTCCTAAGCAGACGAAGTCGCAGGCATACTAACTATTTAAAAAACTCCTGTCAGTCAAGGAGTTCTAATTCAGAACGATTTAAAAAAAAAATGTGTACAGAATTTTAATGCAGGTTAATTATTTGAAATCTTTAGAAAAGTAATCTGTAATAAATTTTATTGGATAAGTTAAGATTTTATCACTATTTTGTGAAGTAATCTAAAATCCTCCATCTAAGTTATTGGGTATACGTTAAATTATAGAATAATATTTAAATGTTTGAGTTTGTTAAATTACTCATATTGTCGCATTTGTTATTGTTTTGGTATTTCTTCAGACTGAAGAAAGATTGCCCTTGACTGATTTTTTTTATTAATATGGTTCATTTTAATATGATATTTTTTATTAGTATTTTCTTACTGGTGAAGCACCACTAAACACGCAATGCCTCTAGAATTTAGCGGAAAGTGGGTAACATTAGGTTCCACATTGTCCTCTACCTTGCGGTTTGCGGGACAGTGTTTTGTTTGAAAACATAACTTTTTTAATATACTTCACCAAAATACATTAAATGTCTTCATGACACGATAAATGCTATGGTTCCTCGAGGAACTCAATTCCTACTTGGGGGAGTCTTGGGGGGGAACTTTCTTTTCGTTCTGGTAATCAAAGCCCGTTGAGTCCGCTCTACATGCTATATTATTACACGCCATGCTGAAAATTTGGTAGTGTTTGGGGACGGAGTGTCTTAACACTATGTTCCCTCAGTCTTCCCTGCAGCATGCGGGATACAGCGTGAAGCTAAGACAATACTCCCAACAGACCGGTCCGCCATCAACGCATCGTAAGCAGGTCGCGACTATTAATACCGAGCTTATAATAAACAAAATGCGTTCACTTGTTTTGTTTTCCCTACAAAATATTTGAGACACGCTGAAACAACTATAACGTCGTCTTTAAGTATGATGATAACTGTTTTGTAACATTTAAATTAGATAGTTAGACTTATAGTTTCGCGTTTGGTCTTTTTTCACCAAGGCGAGGGAAAATATTAAAATTCAAATTCAAATTCAAAATATTCTTTATTCAAAGAAACTTATTATAAGCACATTTGCATCGTCGAAATAATAATTCATTCCCCCGAGTGGGAATCGAACTCATAACCGTCACGTTACAGTCACACCATTGTGCCGCTGAGCCATGACGGTCTCAAATACGTTATAAAAATATATGTATAATGTTATAAAAATGCCTCTGCCTGCCCTGCTGAGTGCGGGATGCAGGGTGAATCTTATTATTTTTTTTATTTTCAATGCGGATTTCGTCTGTCAAAATTCATCACAAAAATTGTGCATCACTTTATTTATTAGTTTTGATGGATGAGTGGTTGATGTACAACGCATAGACGAAACTACTACACTTAGTCGAAACTTGGCATGTAGGTAGACCTTACAGTACAGCAGTAAGAGAATATCTGGAAATTTTTACAGAATCGGGGAAAAAAGCTATATTTTTCAGTCTTAAATGTATGGAACATAAAAAGTTACGAAACTGAAGTTAGTCAATTTCTTATTCATTTCCATGTAATTAGACAAATGCTGCGTTAAATCCCACCATTTAAACAATGAAATAGGAATGAATTATCTTTATTTTCTCTTTGCCTATCTCTAAAGATGCGTGACACACGCTGACAAAACAACACTTATGAAAGTGTCTGGCACACAGTCTGCAAGGAGGTCGGAGCTAATGACAATCTATATATAAAGCGAGTGGCTCGGCCTTACCTGCACAGTGTAACTACTCTTGCGGGACATATCTAATTGTCATTATTTCTTTTTTATCTTCACGCTCTATCCCGCACATAGCGGGGTAGGCACCCTCTGCCTATCTGGGAACCTAGTTCTAGGTCACTCCGTTCCTGTTTAAGACACTTCCGTTGCCCATTAATTACGTTTATTCGCACTGTCTTTTTTGTTTTGTTCTTTATCGTGACTTGTGAATAGGATTTTAAATTTTGATTATCACTTATAACTGATTTCTTATTACTCAGTCAGTGTCTTAATGGGAATGGTGTCTCAACCCTAGGTTCCCAGGTTCCTTCTGCCTACTCTGCTATATGCGTGATACGGCGTGAAGCTAAAAAAATGTTTCCCAATGCAAAATTATATACATAATATATTCCAACACAGTTAAAAGTCACAAATTTAAAACTCCATTATTGTAAGTAAAAACAAAGCTCGCATCCAACTAACATTGAAAATCACATAGTGAGGCGATTTGTACCATATCGCGGGGTAATCTGTCGATAAATCTTGTGTTTTACAGCTGGCCGCGATAACATCGACGCCACGTGGGGTGCTAGTGATGGGATTTATCGATGATATTTGTTTACATTGTGGAGTATTCGCTTTTTTTTAATGAGCATATGTATGTAATAGTTTTTATATCATTAGATACTTTACGACACGGCGGAGTATATTTATGAATTTGATCTTATTTCAAGTTCGATTTTAATCATTTACCATTGCCAAAATATTTTCTTACTGTTAAAATAATTGTGTAGGCGTAACAACTATTATAAATTACATTTTCTAGGTAAAGTGATCGTGGACATTATATTAAGATATGAAATAGGCTAAGGCAATAATTTTTTCGTTATTTTCAGTATAGGTCAATTACAGGACGTGGGTGAAAAATATTCGAATTATAAAAAAAAACATGTCTCCTAAATGTTGACAAACGAAACCTCTTTGGATATCAGCCAATAGCTATGACAGAGTAATAACCGCCGAGATAAATATATTGTATGTTAAGAACGTTTATATTTTTTTACGTTATTTTTGTTTTAACACATTCTTTTTCGTAATTTCGTATAAGAATTTCAACGTGGCCAGTTGTGATTGTCATGGGTATATTTCCAGGGAGGGCCTGGCTTTCAATGGAATTGAGGGTTTAATGACAATGTGGCAGGAAATTTTATTACAGTTATGTACTTTATTACAGTTAGTTATTTTTAAAACGGAAAATACGTACGAAAACTCACTTTAGTAAAAGACTGGCACAATCTTCTTGATATTAGTTTTGCACTGATTTTTTATGTGAGCGTTTCATTAAAATTAAGGTTTAATTTTTTGCTAGGCAAACATAGTAATAAGTTCCTCGTTTATATATCTTTCTTGTTCTTAATAAAAACATATAAGTTTTTGTATTAAAAAAATAATAGGCATATGTAATGAAATAAAAAATACAATGATTCGAACATTATTAATTCAATTATAGTTATTTAAGTGACTGACCTCATCGTATTAATTAAATCAATTGCTTAACACTACTAATCTACATATTTTATTAGAAAATTATGTAAATAAATTTAAATTGATTTCATGCTTAAGATGTTTTTTTTTATTAATTCCGTTTTGTACTGCTTAAACGGTAAAATAAGTACAAATTCAAATGAAATAAAACTTCATATATTTATTTATAATTCAGATATTTTTTGGTGGATTTGAAAGGATTTCTCGCTCAATAAGACAATGCTACGTTGAGTTCCGCCAATCAAGTCACAATGTTTTAAAAACTGAACGGACACTAGGAACCAGAGTGTCCCAACACTGGGCTTCCTGTGGCTACTCTGCTATATGCGGCATATAGTGTGAATGTACAAAAAATAATAACATAAAAAGAGATCTTGGTCCCACTTAAAACACTCACGTCTCATTGTACGATTCTCATATGGAATATAAACTTAATGCTGCGTGATCTATGTTATTTTTATTATTATTTAATTTGTAACTGTTTGTAATGATGTACAAGTAAATGATAATGATATTTTTCACTATTGCAACAAAATATCGATATCCTTTTTAGCTGACATCACTATCAACCCGTCAGCTCCATACATCACCGAGGCCTCCCTCGATCGTGTCGATGATAAAAATTACTTAAAACACCAAACATTTAACATTTGCCCCCTTACGACCCTACGCTGTCTCTATCATTTCTCTCTCTTAAGAAAGAGACAAAACGTATTCATAATTTCAATTGTAGTTGTAATTTAAAGCGTATTGCAATAGTCATAGAAGTTAATTCAGCTTGTTTCATTTGTACGTAGTAAATCGCTCGTTGTCTTGTCAGGTGGATCTCAACAATACTTCAAAGTACGTGAGTGAATTTTAGGTGCTATAAAAATATGGAAAATTAATTGTATGAGATTTTCAAACTCGATTTGAATAAATAATTGATATTATAAACATTTTTTGTTATACGGAATTATTCGATTTGTCACATTATGTTTTCCATTGTTTCTATTTTTTTAATGATGTAGAAAGATATAGCTGTTACTATTAAAATTTATATTATAGCAGATAACAAATATATATAAATATTATAAATGTGATACAATATAAACTAAATATAAATATTTAGTGTGAAGGGTTCCAAAATATGTATGAGAAAGTATATTGCACATGTGTATTAAGCCATTCCATCTGTACTTTTTCTAACACTAAAGGACGATTACAGATAACATTATTTAAAAAATATGTTTGCTTTCAGGTAAAAAATGGACTAAACAAGTCGAAGATTAAAATGAGAAAGAAGAGAAAAACAAAAACGTAGAAGGGAGCGCTAAAAGAAAAAAATTAAAACAGTAAAAGCCATTAATTTTAACCAAATTGAAAATAAATATTTCATACAAATATCAACCAGACAGAGACTGGATCATTTAAATAGTGATCATTTAAAGTGAACAAATATTTAAAACGGAGCGTATCTCGGAACATTTTGAAAAACAAACCTGTTAAACAAATAAGTAATCGTTTAAGTTTTTGTTCAAACATATTTGGGACTGCCGCCTTCGTATTTAGATTTAAACTACAAAGTAAAAGGACAATACCAAACCGTTCAGGCACAACTCGTTTTAACTGTGACGTTTATTTTTTTTAATATATATATTATATTCTCTGTGGTAATTGTAAATGTTATCTTAGCCTATTATAGATAATCTGTAAATTAATATATTTATATTTCATAATTTAAAATTTAACTTTTTTTAAATTTAATATTTCTATATGACACAAAAAGTGATTTCGTTTTTCCGTACATAACGTAATATTTAGTGAAATTATTAGTTATTTTTGCGTATTACGTGAACCAAACAGTGGCTTAAAATTGGCGTATCTAGTGGAATTATTAGTTTTTCCCGAGTGTCAACAGTCACAATAGTGGAATTATTAGTTATTTCCCGTGTGTCAACAATATTTGTGTCAAAGTGGCCGGCGACGAGCACTTGGACATGCTGGGGGGCCCGGAGTGGGGCCAGCGGGAGGCGACCCCCCCTAGAGACGCCCCCCTGCCGAGTTTCGGTTTCACACAGGAGCAGGTCGCGTGCGTCTGCGAGGTGAGTTTAGTAATGTTTTGTTGTAATTATTAATTATTGTGTTTTAATGTTGGTATGACTGCTGACTTGGTTTTTTAGGTATTGAAGCTGGTTATTAGTATGTAGGCTGTAGGGTTGAGAATCCTGTCATAGCAAAGTCCTTAAATATTTTAGGCATTATTTATTGTCACAAAAAATTCTGGAGAGAATAATCACATCATCATAAGTAACTACTGATTATTCTGGTACTGGTATGGATGGTATGGTACAGGCCATTGGGCCCCAGTCTACTTACCTCCACTTAGGTTTGCCATAAACGTTAGAGAAAGTAAAGTTATTCGTCAAACGTTTATAAAGATTTATAATATATTAAACTTTTTTACGTTATATTTAATTTTATGATGTCTATTAAATATATAGAGGCCTGTCGTGGCGCAGGGACAAAATGATGTGACTAAACGTGACAGGTCAAGGGTTCGATTGCCACTTGAGGAAATTAAATATTTACTATCATTTCCTTGCTCTGGTCACAGGTCGGCGTTGAGTACCGCCACCCAACACGTCATGCCTTCAGAACTCAGAGGAAAGTAGGAAACGGAGTTTCTTAACACTAAGTTCCCTGTAGAGGGAACCTAGTGTTAAGAATATGACGCAGATAGGGTATGTAGATACCCTATCTGCGGGATACAGCGTGAAGCTATTATCTGTTATCTCAATATCTAATAATTTATGGTAATTTTCTTGTTTAAATATTAAAAATGTATTTTAAAAAGGTTTAAACGTCAATTAAAAATGATGAACGCACGTGTTGCGATGGTTTTATGACTAATCGAAATTCACGAACATCAGATGTATTTAAATTATTATTTTCTTTTTTTGTAGAGATTAAATGAGGTCAGTATCTCTACCGATATATTTATTCTTCATTATATAAATATTTAATATATTGGGGGAATGAAATATTTAATACTTTCATTTATTTGCTCTGGTATCGAGGCAAAGTTCGCCGTAGTAGAGTTCCGCCTCTCATCACGCAACTCCTTAAGATTCCGGTGGAAAGTGGGGAACAGAGTGTTTCAAAACTATGTCCCCAGGTTCCCCGTGCCTACCCTGCTATGAGCGGGATACATTGTGAAGCTAACAAACAAAGTGTAGTCGTCATGCCGCAATGACAGCGTCTAACTGTAGAAGCGGCGCTGGTGATTTCGATTCCTACTCACGAGAATGATAATATTCAAATTACGTTTATTTCCTCATTCTAGTAGACGAGCTGCAGCAGTCAAAAGTGAGGAACGGAGTGTGTTAACACTAATATATTACATATTATACATTGTGAAGCGTTACAAAAAGTCAATTGATTAATGAACACTAATAATATTGAATTATACATAAATATTCTGTGTGGTCCACATGACTGCTGACTGACGACTCCTTATCTAACCTACGATGTCGTTGTCAGCGGCTTTTAGTACCGTTTATACATACATTGTAACTACTTACTAGTTTTCTTGTTATTGCTGAGGTTCTATTTAATTTTAACGGTTGTTAATCTTTACGGAGAAACGAGATTTGGTATTTAGAATATTAAATTTGTTTTTTTTTATTTAGGTATATCACGCTGTATCTCGCATGTAGTAGAATTGGCACAAGGAACGAAATGTTAAGATACTCCCTTTCTCACACTCCGGTTAATTTTCGGTATATTATATACGGAAGTGGCGGGATTAAACGTCGCTCTTTCTACGCAGTAGGGAAATAAAAAATGTACATAAAAAGAAAAAAAAATAAACGTAATGTAAGTAGTTTTCTGCAATTTGCTTGCATATAAATATTGTACTCTTAATACTTGTATACAAAAATATCATAGAAGCAAAAACATATAATGAGGAAAACAGCTAAAATTTTATCAAAATCCATCATTTTAAAATAACATTTTAACGTATAATTTAATTTTTAAATAACTAGTTTTAGTAGTCAGTACCCTGCAGAGTTAAATGGCTATAAACAAAATCTACATATTAATGTGATGAATCATATTATGTTATCTCTAAAAGTTGACTATGTTTGACATAGATAGGTGTAAACGTTTTTATTTTTTTATGAGTGTATAGGAAAAAAGAAATAGATGCGACGGTTGTGGGTTCGATTCGCACTCGGGGGAATGAAATATTTAATATTTTCATTTACAAAATTCGGCAGTAACTGAGGAGCACATTAGGGCAGGCAAACAAAGTTTTAAGACATAAATCCTTTCTTCACACGTTACACAGATTTTTGGCTAAATCAATTTGATTTATCATTTCAACTTCACGTTGTATCCTGCACACAGCAGGCAGAGGGATCCTAGTGTTCAGATACTCCGTTCCCCACTTTCCGCTAAATTCTGGAGGCACAGCGTATTGAGTGGCGGAACTCAACGATTCGTATTGCCTCGACACCAGAGCGAAGAAATGGAAATAAAAATTTAAATAAATATATAATTTCCTCGACTGGGGAACGAACTCACAACCAGTCGCGTTGACCGTAACACTTTGTGCCCATGCGCCACTACTGGCTTCAAATTTATCATTTCATATTTCTATAAAATTGAGTGAAATATATTTTCAGTAACGAAATTATTAGGTGAGCTGTGCTGCATAAATCACGTGTTTTTAGTGTGGCACTTAATACACTTTGTACTGGCTGAGCTATTTATGTGCGAGTAAATCATGAGTAGACATAACAATATTACTTTATGCGTGATACAGCTTCACGCTAAATCCCGCGTAGCAGAGTAGGCGGAGGGATTTAGTAATAAGACACTACGACACCTCTTGATTTCTCTCTCTCTTTCCTCAATTTCTGCACTTCATTTTGAAATACTTAGAAGGATGGATGGTATATTTGCATAAAGAATACTTTGTATTTGAACCCGTTATAGTACTGTGTGTAGCATACCCAACATGCAATAACTTAATAGAGCCAGTCGTGGCCTAGTGGCAAGCGCAACACAAGTCAGCAAACGTGACAGGTTGTGGGTTTGATTCACAATTGAGGAAATTAAATATTTCATATTTTCATTTCTACTCTTCTAGAAAATATAAACGGTTTTCAATTACTAATTTTACTATAGGTACGTTTTGTAAAAAATATTTTTTTTCCTAAGTGTGAAATAGCTCTTTAACAATGTAGGGAGTGGAGGTTTTAACATTGGCCTCTCTCTGTCTACTCTACATGCGATTCATGGGATTCAGCGTGAAGCCGAGAAAAAAGGCAAATAAAGTGAAATAAAAATAAAATTATTTACACAAAATACAAAGCCTACCTAACTAAAGTGCTAACGAGGTATCTCGGTCCTTCCACAGTCTACACCGTAGTCCGTAGCCCCCGGCCACGCCCCCGTAACGCGATACGCGGTATCCAAGGCTACAGACACTCACTGTTTGTTTAGGAATTGTACATTTGTATATACTTGTATAGATTTTGTTTTNAGGTAAAATACTTACTTTGGAATGCCAAATACTTCAACTCGATGTATCGGCGTCCGTTGGTTCCGATGAACTGTAAAATTTTTGTGGGTGGCGGGAAATCAATATTGCCGTTTAAAAATAAAATATTCTAACGAATCCGTTCCTAAACTACTATAATATTGCAAGTGGTTCTTTCAAAACCTGGCTCCTTCATGCCACTTCTCCCTTATATTGTATATCTCTATTTCAACTCCATAGAGCCAGTCGTTGCGCAAGGTTCAGGCGCAGTTCAAATACCTAAAACGTAGCGTTAAATTTTTCATATGTTTTATGTAAAGTATTTTCTTTCCTATGTGTAGAATGACTATTTAAAAATATCAAAAATATTTTCAGCTCTTTATTCTCGCATCGCGGAGGCAAAGCGTTGAGTTTCGCAATTGAACATGCAATGCCTCCAGATTTCGGCGGAAAGTAGAGAGCGGAGTGTTTTAACGTTAGGCTCTCATTGTCTACCCTGTTACACGCGGGATACAGCCGAGAAAAAAGGCAAATAAAGTGAAATAAAAATAAAATTATTTACATAAAATACAAAGCCTACCTAACTAAAGTGCTAACGAGGTATCTCGGTCCTTCCACAGTCTACACCGTAGTCCGTAACCCCCGGCCACGCCCCCGTAACGCGATACGCGGTATCCAAGGCTACAGACACTCACCGTTTGTTTAGGAATTGTACATTTGTATATACTTGTATAGATTTTGTTTTAGCTACACGCCGTAGGTACACGGGGGTACATAGTGTTAAGATACTCTGTTCCCAATTTACTGCAGAGATATTCGAGATATTTTTACACATTTTAAACGATTTCTTTGTTCAAAAAGGATCCTATATTTGACAAATATCTTTTTTATGTGTATCCGTTAGAAAATTGCCAATAAATGCACGAAATAGCATGTGTTTGTAAACGTGGCTCGATTCCCTTCCAGAAGAATGAATTATTTTCTTTCCTCGCTCTGGTAGTACGGTAAAGCGTATTGTTTTCCACCACTCAACACGCAATCACGTAAATTGGTAGAACGGAGAATCTTAACATTGCATTTTCTTTGTTTACTCTGCTGTTTGCGGGAAACAGCGTGAAGCGTGTTGTTGCAATATGACGCACCGCACCTGTGGTTAGAACGACCTCGAACACTTGAAATGTTTCATTTGTCGTACACATTTCTTAGTTATAATAACAATAATATTACTTTATAAATAATTACTTTAGAAAAAGAAAATATATAGGTTATAGGTAATTAAATTAAGATGCCCTAAAAGGCGGCCTTATCACTGCAAGTGAAGCTGCAGGGAAGATTTGTCGATTATAAAATTAAAACTATTTCAATCGTATACTTCTTAGAGTTCCTTATCTAATGAGTAAAACGGGACCCCATTATTAAGAACTCGCTCTCCCTCTGTCCATCTTTCTGTCTGTATGTCGCCAGGCCTTATCTCATGAACCGTGACAGTTAGACAATTCAAATTTGGCACGAAGTGAGAACTTACAACACAAGTAAAAGAAAAAGTAAGAAGTGTGAAAATTTAAAGCTTTTTCATAGAAAAAAAATATTACAAACTGATATTTGTATTTCATTCATACAAAATGAATACTTTTATAACTAATACTTTGACCTGAAGTTGGTTCGCAAGGCCTCGGCGGGCCTGTCCGACTCGCACTTAACCGTTTTTTTATATTGTATAGGTACTGTATAAAAGAACCCAATTATGAATAGTGTATACCTACCTATTAATAAAGATATTTTTCAATTTATAATGATACAATATAGGCAATGGAGATGAGGTGCACCTAATGGATAACAAAATAATTGAAATGTATTTTCAACGCACTAATAGCAACATATATTTACTAAAATAATACTCTGTGGGTGGTTTCTCAAATAATACCTATGACTTGGCGTAAACATGCCTCGTCGGCCTCCACAAGCGAACTTGAACTATTTCATTCAAATGCTCTACCTAACATATTGCTATTATGTTGATTACAATCATACAGTATTAGAAAATATTTAGCATAATTTTCGTATTTTTAAGAAGTTTCGTATTTATTGACTTTTACTCTCAAAAATTTTAATCTGCTAGGCTGTCATGACGCAGGGCATAAACGTGTGTACACACGACGGTTGTGAGTAAGAGTCTCACTTGGGGGAATTAAATATTTAATATTTTAATGTCCCCGAACTGGTAACGACGGAAAGCGCGGCGTTTAGTTCCACCATAACAAGAATTCGGCGAATGGTGGGGAACGGTTTAACAGTTTAACACTCGGTATTTTAGAAAAATTTCTATATCTTCGAGCATTATTATATTGTAATGTTGCAATAAATAAAATTAATAATAATAAAATGTCTTACCTTAAATATGTAAATACATTTCGACATCCCTCTAATAGCAGGATATATCAGTTACGTCTAATTAGTCGAAGTATCAAGCATCAACGCCCGTGGAAATTGTGTTTGTTATGTTGTGAAGAGGAATTTTTAAATTGTTTTTTATGATAAAATTTCTTTAAATGTTGCTTCAAATGTTGTGAGAAATGAAGATTCTTTTTATCTTGCCTTATATTGTATAGTTTGCTCTGATAACTTTGCTATGGTTCTCTACATTCATATAGCTTTAACTCCATTACGCTAGTAATCTGTTTCATATATTAAAATAGAGAAAAAGAAAACAAATGGACTTTTTTCGAGTGACGAAAACCTTAAAATAATCTTTTGAATTATAACAGCAAGGTAAGCAGAGAGAACCTGAAAGACCGTCGTGGCGCAGTGGGACAGCGTTTGACTATAAACACGATGATTGTGGGTTTGAATCTTACTCGGAGGAATTATTTTAATTTCCCAGCAATAACATACAATACTTCAAAAATTAGGCTGTGCTCGGAGCTTCTCTCTGCACAGCGTGAAAATATAATGAAATAATATATTATATTTTATATAAAAATATCTCCATCTAAATAATACACTCTCGTATCTAATAAACCTTAAATAAACCTATTTCGCTCCACCAACCCTCGACTCTCCATTGCAGATCCTAGGCCATATCGATTACTAATTGAAGGGGTACAGTAGTAGGTGGTAGGCACCAAATATAATGGGATTTTGGGGATGCAATCATCACTTGTTTGTTTGATTATATTTGGTGTGGGTATGTTGTTCTTCTTTTCGGAGTAGCATAACTTTAAGGTATTATTTATATATTAATTTAGATATATCTATATATAGATATAATAAAATTGGAGCCGCCAATTTGTCAGTTTATCTGTGGGCTTGTTCACGCTAATCTTAGAATCAGCTTAACTAATTTAAGTGTAGTTCACTAATCAATCGATAGATTCATAAATTAGAAAAGGTATCCCAATATAAACTAGTTTCGACAAAATTGCTACAAATTTATTTTTTATATTGGCTGAAAATTAAGTTTTCAATGTATTGATATTGTGTGATTAAATTAAAATTTTCCGTCCATTATTCACATGGTGTTTTTTAACCCACCTTCCCCCCTCTCTCTAACTCACCTAAGTAATATGTGGCGAGGTTTAAGACATGTCCCACCCAGTCAAAACGACGTGTAAATTTAGTATCTATAGAGAATCTTAAATATTTTAGAATTTTATCTTTAATTAAAGTATTATCTATTTTTATTCTAGAAAATTAAGGATCAATCACGCATTACTAACTAAACGATAAAAGATTCTGGTAATAATTATAATCAAAAATATAGAATTTCAATCCACTACCTTCTCTCAACACTAAAATGAACATCGTCCACTTCCCTAACATTCCTATCATTAAAATAATAATCAACCAATATTATGCAAAGCCCAAAAATTATAATGTATTATGTATAATTTGCGAGGGTACCACACAATGGGAATCCCCGTTAATACTATAGCAACAATGGGGTTCCCCGCTGGCTGGGAAGCTGTCGTTAAGATCACTTGTTAACATGTTAAATGGATTAATGTTTTTAACGAGAGGGGGGGGGGGGATAAGTATAGTTAATTGATTGCACGCTCCCGTACTGTCTGATGGACGGTGGATCTCTGTTTTCTTTTTTTTTATATATATATATATTTTTATGGTATACAGGTATAAACTATATTTTAAATGAGTGTATAGTCCGTACTTTAGCTTGCGTGGACTGTAACTCATCTCGTCATAATCATCTCATCGCAATTCTATAGGCATTGCGTGTTGAATGGCGGAACTTAACGCCGCACTTTGACTCGAAACCAAAGCGAAGAAATCAAAATATAAATTTAAATAAATATTTTATTTCGTCGAGTGGGGATCGAACCCACAACCAGTCGCGTTTACAGTCACACTTTGTGCCCCTGCGCCACGACTGACAAGTATGATTACATGTGTTAAATGTGTTTATAAAGGCTTACAATAATATTGTAGGTACCCATATTGCAAGCTTGCAAAAATGGTCGCTCTCACAGCCCCGGGGTGGTCACAAACATTGCTAGCAAAACAATTCGGTGGAACTGCACATGCACTTCTGTTTCCGGTTCATTTTTTTTTACCTTTGAACCTAAGTAAATAGTTTTTGGGCATTTCTTGTATTTGTTTTTAATATGCGGACTTTAATTTTTTTTCATAAATGTTAGAAAGTAAAAAAGTAAAAGTAAAATATTCTTTATTGCACACCAAATAATTAATTACAAATATGTTTATAATGATATAAAAAACAGCACAATAGGCGGCCTTATTGCTAAGCCAGCAATCTCTCCCAGGCAACCTTTGGATAGAGGAGAGCATTAATTAAATTAGGAGGGGTGTACTAAATAAATCTGAGTACTAAATGAAATATATAAATGGGCAAATATATACACATATACATTTATACATACACAAACATACATACATAAATACATACATACAAACACACCTACATACACATATACATATATAATAGTTAGGTACTTAGTTATTTTCTTTGCGCTGTTAACAAGATAGAGCGGGGCATAGAGTTCTTTCTGTCACATAATAATGGAATGTTTTGAACAGTGGTCGGTGAGTGGGGGAACGGAGTGTCTTAACACTTTACTCAAAATTATTTAAAAATATTAATTTGAAGCCGTATTATCGGATATATTTTTGAATCGTTAAAAACTTATGTTATTGTGTTTCTTGCATTTGTTTTAAAATATACCTTACTCATATAAACCTTATTATTGTCGTGTATAACGTCATATATTATACAGATTTTGTTGTAAAAAAATAGCGAATATAGAAAGAAAATCTGTATAATGGCAATTTCTAATACAGAAAAAATATTATTAAGTTCGGTGACGTTAGTTGTGATTTATAAAGATTTACATTCTAGATTATTATTAAACTACTTGTTTAACTCTTTAATCTCAAGCATTTTAAGATATACAAAATTTGTCATATGAATGAAAATAAAAAATACAACAATAATTTAATCAATTATTCCCCAGGTGCTCCAGCAGGCTGGCAACATAGAACGGCTAGGTCGTTTCCTCTGGTCCCTGCCCGCGTGCGAGCGTCTCCACGCCCACGAATCTGTACTGAAAGCCAAAGCGATGGTCGCCTTCCACCGCGGCAACTTCAAGGAGCTGTACAGATTGCTCGAATCACACAACTTTAGCGCTCACAATCATGAGAAATTGCAGAATTTGTGGTTGAAAGGTAAGTTTGTAGTAGTACCTAGTGGTAGTTGGTTACGTACTGAAGCTGATAGTTGTGGATTTTTGGGCGAGTGAATATTTATATATACCTATATAGATATTTATAATATTGATGGTTCTGGTTCTGGTTCATAAACCGTATCTACATAGAAAGTGCAAGGCGGAGTGACTGACAGCCACTAGTAGATACCGCTTATCTACATAACTGGGTTTAGTTTAGTGAAGATGAATAATAATATATGATATGGTGATATGGAAAATGTAATATCAATTGTTTTCAAAAATTATTAGTAATAAAGAAAACTTTTTAGTATTTTTCGTATTGTAATAAAATTTATATATTACATTTTTTAAATATACTTACTGCGCTAAGGACTTAATTTTCATTCTACATAAGCACGTAAATAAATCAATATACTCATCAAAAGAAATATTTCAGCGCACTACATGGAAGCAGAGAGACTGCGGGGTCGACCACTAGGAGCCGTAGGTAAATACAGGGTGCGCCGCAAGTTCCCCCTACCGAGGACTATATGGGACGGAGAGGAAACTAGCTATTGTTTTAAGGTAGGCACATTTCTTCTGAGAATGTGACGACAGAAAGGTAAAAGAGTATGAAGGTATGAAGTAAGAGTGAGTGATAAGAAAGGCAGAGGGAGACTTCGATTAATCTTTGTGACACAGTTAGAACTCGGTGTAGAGTAGGAACTTAGTGTCAAAACTCTCCCTTACGCACACATTTGGCCGTGCATGTGTCGTAGTGTGAGTCATTACGACACTCTACAATGCGAAAGAATCAGTTCTGTAATTTGTACCGCCTGAACGAGGACAATAAAATATTCCCTTATCGCGAGGACGGATCGAACCCCCAATCGAAAATAAATAAAAATCGAATTCACAATTATTAATTATATTTTTTATATACATAGGAAAAATCAAGATCAGTACTGCGAGATTGGTACCTACACAACCCCTACCCGTCGCCGCGGGAGAAAAGAGAGCTCGCTGAAACCACTGGGCTTACAACTGTACAGGTAATTTTAATTAAGTTAATTTTATTTTTTTTACATCGTGTACTCTATGTATGTAATATAATGTATGTAATTAAAAAAATAGTCAAGTGGAAGTCGTTCTCTCCTTCATAATTTGTTCATATAAAAGTTGACAAATTTAAGTTTGCAGGTAGGTACTCATTTTGTATGAAATTAACTACAGTTATAAGTTTCTAATAGTTGTTATCTCTACTCATAATATTTCATCATGGAAGATATGAAAAAAGTAGTAAAATGTTATTGGTGACATTTAATAATAGACCCCCAAATGTATGTTTTTTTTTTATTCTTTTTTTGGCAAACTTCCCTTAACATATTGTCTTATTACAATCGGCTTATAAATAAAAAAGTTATATTATTTTAAACAATTTTGTTTGATAAAGTTATGAGCCTGAAACGTTATTTTTCATATAGGTATAAATGTTGTTTTTGAAATGATAATATTATTAGTAAAAACTAATGAAGATTAGTTAACTACTAATTATGTAGTTCAAGAAGTTAAAAACGATATTATTTCCACTTGGATGAATATGAAGTCGACGAATCTACCTGCACTGTACTGTGGATTACGTCGATAGAAAACGCGGGATAACACTAGCGCGTAAAACTTTAAATAATTAACAATTTAATTCACAATTTCAACTCGTCATACTACTTACATGGTATTGAAAACAATTTTTACCCGCGTTGCGGTGTAACTCAACACCTACCGCTTCCTCAAAGTCCAATAGATTATGTTACAGCAACTGCCCGTTCAGTTCAGATTTGAAATCGAGAATATTTGTGTTGAAAACTCACTCTGGTATAGATTATATTACTTTATTAGGACCACTGAAGGTGCTAAGGTAGCTCTATACAAAATATTTAAAGAATTTTTCTTTTAAATGCTAAGTTGTTTTAATATTTACACGTCTTTCAGGTATATTGGTGTTCTTATTGCTTGCCATGAGTTTAAAATAACTTGTAAAAATGTTAAATTTCATAATATTTTCTATTTTTCCATCTATTTTTACAAAACAAATAATAATAATTCCTACTGCTCTCTCAAAGTCCAATAGATTATGTTACAGCAACTGCTCGTTCAGTTTAGATTTGAAATCGAAACTATTTGTATTGAAAATAAATTCTGGTATATTATTTTAGTAAGACCAGTGAAGGTGATAAGGTAGCTCTTATGAAAATATTTAAAGATTTTTAGTTTAAATGCTTAGCTTTCCAAATATTTATACGATTTTTAATTGAAATTATGATCGTGAGTTCAAATTTCACATAAAAATATTTAAGTTTTCATTGAAAAAATGTCTTGTTTCTACAGTCTAGTTAAAGGAATAATTAATTCTTACCTTGTTTTGCCTCAGTGAAATCCAATAGGTTATGCTACATATAGGTCATTTACTGTAGATTTGAAATTGAGTTACTATATTCATGTTCAAAATTCATTTAAGTAGGTGCAGATTATATTACCTTACTAGGTTCCCAGGTTCCCTCTACATCTATCCTACCCTGGTACAAATTTACAAATTTTATCAGCTGTTCCGGAGATTAGCTCAGACACAAAGAAAGACGGACAGACAGATATATTTTTTTAAATTGTTCGTGCTTAGGCATGGTGTAAATATATATATTTTTTAAATTGATTTATGAACTTGGAAAAATAATTGTATAATTAATACAATGATAGTAAAAAGGTAGATCATCATCATTATCAAAGTATTTAAAAAAGCCTCTATCGTGCCCGCCGTAGCGCAGTGACACGAAGTCTGACTGAAATTAGGACGGTCGTGGGTTCGACTCCCACTCGAACGAATCAATTATTTTCATTGCTCTGGTAAAAAGACAAAGTGCGACGCTGAATTCCACCATTTAACTCAACAGGTAATGTCTCAAAAATGAGATGCTATGCGTGGGGCCGTTCCCCACGTATCTTGTCACTAGATTTCCTCTGCCTACCCTACAAATGCGGGGTAAGACGTGAAAAAACAATGGTGATAACACACACACGATCACCACTCGAGCAAACGATATATTAACTTAAAATTATATCTCAATTTCTTCGCTCTGGTATCGAGGCAAAAAGCGCGGCGTTGAGTTCCGCCACACATCACGCAATGGGAACGGAAAGTGGGGAACGGAACGGAACACTATGTTCCCTCTGCCTACCTTGCTACGTGCGGGATACAGCGTGAAGCTTATTTTATTTATTTTAACAAATAAATAAAACACCTGAATGAAAAAAATCAATCAATCATCAATTGTAGATATTAACATTGCTATGTATAATATTGCAGGTGTCAAACTGGTTTAAAAACAGACGACAGAGAGACAGACAAGCTGAACATAAAGACAGGTAAGCTATATATTAATATTTAATATTTATAGAAAAGTGTCATTTATACCCTATAGGCCTATAGTGGTAGGTCAGTCAGGTAAGTTTGGTCAGTCAGTTTACTTGATACCTTGATAACTTATTATATCTATTGCTTAATACGGTCGGTCATAAACATAATCGACAAGCTTAAGTTCTAAAATTACTTTTACTCGCTATATCCTGCATAATATAACAGACAGAGGGAACCTAGTGTTAGGAAACTCCGTTCCTCATTTTTTTTCTCTACTTTCGAGACTTCATGTCACTATGAACATACCTACCATGGAAAATACGTGTAGGTAGAAAATATAAAAAATAATTTATAAGATTTACACGTAAAGTACATTAACAAATAAAAAAGTTTTTTTTTTAAATATTTAAGCCGATGTGGCGCAGTGGCACAAGCCTATGAAATGTAAACGCGATGCTTGTGGGTTCGATTCCCAATCGAGGGGCACAGAAATAATTCATATTTTTATTTCTATGCTCTGGTAACCCGGCATACCTCGGCTTAACACGCACACGAAAAGGCTCCACAATTCGTAGGAAAGTCGGGAACGGAAAAGTCTTAATTAGAACGGAGTGTCCTAACACCAGATTCCCTTTGCCTAATCTTATTTTTTTTAATGAATTGTATATAGTTTACTGTTAACTTATTAATAGTATAGATGTTTTATCGGAAAACCTTTATTACAAAAATTTCATATTTGATTTTACGAGGAGTAATGTTGAAAGGAGCCATTTCGTATCATTTATTGGGCTTCGTAATACGATATTATACAAAATGTATAATAAATTACTTTATACTTTATTTTTTTGTTTCTAAGGTTGTTTATTGAATGTTAAAAGATACCAATATATGGTCCAAATTTTGTGATACACAGTTAAAGTCAATTATTTATTTATTAATAAATAATAATAGGCCATCGGGTGGATGAGGGATCTTAAGAAGGACATCGTGTAACTGTAAACGTGACGGTTGTCAGTTCGATTTCCACTTCGGGGGAGAGCAGGAAAGTTTCATTAGTCTTGATTTGCACGCCCTGATAAATGCGTGATTAAGCGTGTTACTTTATAGCAGTTTGATAGGTTAGTCAGTTTTATAATCATTACAAAACTTATGTTTATTTTGAAGTTGCGTTTATTTCTAAGGGCATATAAAATCTTATTATTGTACGTTAAATGACGAAGGTCTGGCGGCTCTGGGATCTTGGACTATTGTGTTATGATGTATGATGTTCTCTAAGGTGAATACTTTGTTAACTTGTAAATACTATACGGAATCAATAAAATATAGTATTTACAAGTTAACAAACAACACACAATGTTTCCAAAAGTGGCCGGGATGTGGAGAACGGAGTGTCTTAACACTAACCTATCTGTCTATCCCGCTATATGCGAGATACAGCGTGAGGAATAATAAAACAAAACCATATAAATTATAAACTTGGCTACAAAATTCATACAATTTCCCGTCCGTATATAAACACTGTAGTTTGAAAGTGTTTGCAATGAGCGGGACGGCGCTATGAGTGCGAGCGAGACGGCAATACGTAACTTGACACCGCCACATCTGCGCTCTAAAAGCTAACAGGGACGTATTCGGTGGTTAATATGTTTTGTTTCGTTTTTTTTAATATAATTTTTCGGCTTAGTAAATTTTGGTTCTTTCTTTTATAATTTTTATAAAAATTGGTATATTTTCCATTTTTTTTGGGGAAAATTTTTAAATTAGAATTAATAACGGTAACAACAATGCAAATTAAATTTTTGAGCACTATTAATAAATAATTTGGAGCCTTAAAGTAGGTAGAGTGTAAGTAGATTATTTTTATTAATATAATAAAATTATTATATTTCTACGTACTTACTACGTATTTCTTACATTTTCAAAATAAGAAATACGTAGACCTTAGGAAAGAAAAAACACATTACCTACACATTTTTAAAATCAAGTAAAAGTATAATAACGACGACGACATTAAATTCTTGAATATAATTTTAACCATATATCCATAAAGTGAGTACTACAATACAATTGAAAGGTAAATCTATATACCCATTAGGGTAAACTTTTTTAAATCAAAATCTTCATTTTATATTTTTTTTATTTATAAAAAACCGTATCTATTATCCTCTTAAATTCATTGTACCAGAACGGAACAGGTAGTTATTGAATACCTAAGAACGGCGCCATTATTGTCTAAAACACAATTTCTAAATCTTTTCGCTCGATCGACTGGAAATTTGTGCTTCGGTGCTCCCATTGCCGACTTTGGAATTAAGAAAAGAATTAAAAAAATTAGACCTCCTTGGGTTAATGTGGCCATTGCCTTTATTAGTAAAATTATGAAAAGAACAACAAATACCTTAAAATTGATAATTTTGATGTTATCTGAACATATTTGGGATGCTAATGACAGCCCAATGATTGTAGATGCATATATAAACATAAATATAATATTCTTTATTGTACGAAAATGTGGAGAATAAAATTGCATCACTAGGTTTTAATGAGATAGGTGAAATTAAAGAAATTAAGAAGCAAATTAATGTTTTGAAACTATTCAAATTAACATATTTTAAACTGTAACTGTACATACAGATCAGAAAAAAAAATAAAGAATTAATCTTTCTACAAATGTAAATGTATTTTGTTGCTCAGTGACTGATAGACAACGCACAGACAACGTTATAGGATTTAGAAGATTTAAATTTGGCATGTATGTATGAAGATTTAAGTTTGGCATAGCAAGATGGGAAGAATAAGGAAACTAAGTGAGGATTTCTCAAAATTTCTAATGGAAGGGCACAAAGCAGGATTTTCCATTTAACGTTTTAAAGTTCAGAGAAACAAAATAAAATACTTAAAAAATATTTCTTAATTCCTAACTGGTTAATAATACTTTCTTTATATGGCAATTATAATTTGATCTACAGTTGCAGAGATAAAAATCCGAAGGCGACGTGGTGTAGCAGTACAGCTTCTGTCTGTACAAGCGACGATTGTAGGTTCAATCCTACTCAGAGGAATTAATTACTTTCATTTCCTTCTTCCTCGCTCTGGTAACACAAACGACAAAGCGCAGCGTTGAGTTCTGCCACTGAACACGCAATGTCTGGAATATTGCACGGCAAGTGGGGAACGCAGCGTCCTATCACTAGGTTCGTTCTGACTCCCCTGCTATATGGGATACAGTGTGAAGCTAAAAAAAGGGAAAGAATCCATCTCTGCTCATTGGCATAGTTATTCTTTATGATCTCTGTAGACAGACAAAATAAATTCTATTATTAGTGTCACCGTTCATTTTGTCACTACAATTATTCAATTATTTTTTATTGTTTTTTGTTGCATTTTTAATCTTCATTTTGCGGAATGAGCAGAGAAATTCTAATGTTACGTCACTTCGTTCTCCGCTTTCCTCCCACTAAGAGATATTGAGTGTTTTGAATATTATCAATTTCACGCTCTTTCCGAAACATGAGGAGTTAAACCGAGAGAGTTTAGTGTTAAGATATTCTGTTTCCCACGCACCATCCAATTTTCGAAACGTGTCGACCTGTTGAGTGGCAGAACTGAATACCTGGCTTTGTTTATAAGAGCGAGGAAACGAAAATAATTTAAATGCAATGTTTCCCCCGAGCGGGAATCGAACCCACAATCTTAAATTAATATTATATAGGTTCATGAGCAGGATATGAACCTGCGATCAAGTGTACGTTTAATTATTTATATATTTTTTTAGTATTACGAGAATAAGAAGAAAAAATAACTCGATAGGCATTTTTTAAATTGCACACCGGGCATATTTAAATTATTTTTAGATGACTTTTTCCTTTTGCTGTGGCTTGGTTCGTTGTAACAGTTAAAAATGCTAATTGAGCATATAAAATTTTTGAGAGTCCAAGTCATTACGTAAGTAGACTTGATGTCTGTGGATGAGTCATACATCTAACTCTTAATTAGTCAAACATTGTATTATAATGATCGGTCATCAGACAATCGGGTCACTAACCTAGTGATAAGGCACTCTGTTCCCTACTTTCCGCTAATTTTTTTTGAGGCATTACGTGTCATAGTCATACAGTCGTTATTAAGTACTAGTTTTTGTCTGTCACTTCCCTCTTATGGAGTCTTGGTCAAATCATATTAAGTAATAATTGTGAGCATTGACACGTTCTCCATCGGGTCGCAAGTGTGTCTGCTGTTAAAGGTGGGCTACCTATGAGAGATTGCTCTTTATATTGCTCTTTATGAGAATCGAACCCATGATCTATATTATTTAGTAATTACTAGATTTTTGCGGTTTTAACTTTTATAAAATCGACTCTAACGAGTTGTTTTTTTTAATACAGTATTGTTAGTAGAAAGTTCCTATTCCGGTACCTAAATTAAAGTTAAATCCAACAATTGCATCACGATTATAATGAAACAATTTTAAAAAAGTTTTATATTCTAAATAATATTTATCTACGTCTAGCGCGAAAGAAAAGATAAAAAAAAAATAAAACAAAAATGGCCGTTCCACCCGTATCACGTTACCTAGGGGCGGGCTGTCAGTGTGCGTACGTCAGATCGCTTCGGCCTCATTGCTTCGGAGCGAACTACTCACTTTGTGAGCGATGTATTGACCGAAATACGATACTGGGGCTTCTTCTACTTCTTTGATAGTTTTGAAAATGCATTTTTTTTATTAAATGCAGTTTATTTAAATTTAAGTTATATTTGGGAATTGTT
>JAKRZM010001051.1:208449-260013 GCA_036379175.1 Heliconius cydno galanthus | reverse complement strand
TTTTTTTTTGCTGTACGCTGTATCCCGCTCATGGCAGGGTAAGCAGAGGGTACCTAGTGTTAAGACATTCCGTCCAAATAGAACCCACAACCGGTCGCGCTTACAGTCGCACGTTTGTGCCCCTGCGCCACGACTGGCCTCATGATTGCAATTATAATTATTGCTTATGCAGTTTGACGTCGGAGTCGTAATCCAAGTCTGATTGTTTATTGACGACGACGCCCATTTCGCGTAGGTTACCGAACTGATAAACATGATCTACTATTTATGGTTTCGGTCCGTGGCTACATAGGATATCGATTCGATTCCGCAATAAATGGAAATATAAAAAAAATTCAAACCAGTATTTCCTAAGATTAGCGCAGTCGACCAAAATAATACCTAGCTTCATAATATTAAGATTAAGATAGATTTTATTTAACCTTTTGAACAAAATTATTAAAAATATATGAATACACTTAATAACATCGTAATGTTTCTTAATAATGGTTTACAAAATAACATTTATTTAACAAACAATCATTATTGTAATTCTTTACTACTTAGCTTGTAATCAATTCAACTGTCGTTAATACTAAAAAATGGTCTTTTGGTATGTAAATTTTGAATTATTAATTTAAGTAAGCGCGGTGTTGTATTAATAAACATGGTCTAAACTACCTGTATTATACATAAATAACTATAATCCATATTTTATTATTATCTTAATTTGTTTCATTCCAGCGGCGGCACGGGCGATAAGCAACTAGACTCGTCCACCGACGACGACAGCGACGCGCCCCACGCGGGCGCGCACGCTGCCCCGCTCTACCCCCTATACGAACACCCCTTAGCTCACCTGCAGTATCATCATACGTGACGGTATTTGNCCGTGGCTACATAGGATATCGATTCGATTCCGCAATAAATGGAAATATAAAAAAAAATCAAACCAGTATTTCCTAAGATTAGCGCAGTCGACCAAAATAATACCTAGCTTCATAATATTAAGATTAACATAGATTTTATTTAACCTTTCGAACAAAATTATTAAAAATATATGAATACACTTAATAACATCGTAATGTTTCTTAATAATGTTATACAAAATAACATTTATTTAACAAACAATCATTATTGTAATTCTTTTACTACTTAGCTTGTAATCAATTCAACTGTCGTTAATACTAAAAAATGGTCTTTTGGTATGTAAATTTTGAATTAATAATTTAAGTAAGCGCGGTGTTGTATTAATAAACATGGTCTAAACTACCTATATTATACATAAATAAGTATAATCCATATTTTATTATTATCTTAATTTGTTTCATTCCAGCGGCGGCACGGGCGATAAGCAACTAGACTCGTCCACCGACGACGACAGCGACGCGCCCCACGCGGGCGCGCACGCTGCCCCGCTCTACCCCCTATACGAACACCCCTTAGCTCACCTGCAGTATCATCATACGTGACGGTATTTGTAAATTTAAAAGATTTTTGGTAATTTTGAGTATTTTTTTTTTGGTAATTTTGACAATTTTTCCTATGTGTAATTATACCTCTTTTGTAATTTTTGTTTGGTACAGACAAAAATAATAATTATTTTTTCTAGTTCTTTTCCAATTATAGAGAAAATCTATTTATCGCATCCCATTTTTTATATTAAATAGAGTCAACTTTCTACCTTAAATTGTATGCAAAGCCTGTATTATAATGTCTTAACATAAATTAATATACCTTAAAAATTACCTAAGCATGTGAATATACAAAAATACACCTAGTTTTTCATGATAGTAGGAACAACTAGTATTTTTTACATTTTAAACTTTTACATTTACTAGTTCGTGTAGTAATTTTTCATTTAAACTTTTTACATTTACCAGTTAATGTAAAACAGTTTATATATTTTAGTCACTTGTATAGTATTTAATAAATAAAATGAGAGTTAGTTTTATTTGTTAAGTCAATGAAAGTATCATTTTGATTGATTCTTGACTATTAGGTAATTAATAGATATTTTGTATATTCCTTTGCAATAAATATAAACATAGTTTATAAGATCAGCTTTTATTTATATTTTTATTGTATTTTAATATCAATGTTGGCATAAATATTGATTAAATAAAATCATAACAATAACATAAAAGAATATTATTCATCGTCTATAAATATATATAAATACTCAGCTTAGGAATTGAGCCATAAACTGTTAAAATTATTATTAAAAATTATTTTTAGCATAATTTTGCCAACATTGATTTAAAGTTCTTTTCCTTTGAAACCATAAAGAGTCTTGAAATATCCTAATAGACTTTTAATAGTAATTCAATCAGAAATAATAATGTATACCTTTTTATTTTATTTAGTATTTATTATTTGTTTTTATTACTTACTAGATAATGTTCGATTTTTATACATTTTCTATTAATATCCAGACGTTTACCTTATTATAAAAAGTAATGATTAATTACAGTGTAAATAATAATATAAGTATTTAATTTTAGTGTATATTTAATGTTTGAATGATTTAATACCTTGAATCGCTACTAGTTCAATGAATCATGAATCACTGTAAAATTAATTTATATGAATCATTGTAAAATTAGTGTAAAAATTAAATAAATTTAGTATAAAATTAGAGTTTTGTTTTATTGTAATTTGAAAAATTTGAATCGAAATTCACAGGATAATGATATCATTCACAATGTATGCAAGTTGCATACAAGCAACAGATTGAAAGTAGGTACCTAGTTGTATACGCAATGGTCCTTGGTTCAATTTCTACGTCCCTCGCGAATGATTATATCTAAAACTAACGTCTCGCTGGTTGCTGTTGGAACTATTCAATTATTTAGACAAATTGCAAACGATAGTTTATTTGCAAATATTTGTACATATAAGAAACTATTTTAAATTCTTTACTTAACACAACGTATCTACCGCGTATCATTGAGGACGCCTCGTTTTCAAAAGAAAAAGCCAGATGCTTATTTTTTAGGTTTTTTGCGAGGTGGGGTCGCCAAAAATTGAAGGTCTCGAGCTTTTTCTGAAATTCGAGCCTAGGTCTCTTTCTGAGATAAGTGTGCTCAACCGAAAAATTAGCTTTATAAAACTATATAGACTTAATTCAAATGATTAACATAGTCTATCATACATTTAATAGCGTACGTGTTCTAAGTCCATTAAATAGGCTGCTGTAGACCGCGTGCAGTTTCTAGGTCACTTTTAAGTTATTGACGCAAATTATGGATTTGCTGTTTGGCAGAAAAGTAGAGATTTAAGTACAGTCGATCTAATATATTGTTTATTTTTGTTTTAAATTTTAATATTTACTATTCTACTATTAAATTTTAATATAAACGTATATATATAAGTATATATTTAACTGATTTTGAATTGTTTGAATTCAAGAAATAAGTACATGGGTACTTTATTATATTTTCTTTTTTATAACTTCACGATGTATTTTGCACATAGCAGGATAGGCCTAAGAACCTAGTGTTAAGAAATTATTTTTATGTGTTTTTTTTGTTTATTTATCGAATATATCATCTCACATTCATCGTATTTGTCAAGCGAGCCACTGGATAAAGAAACAAATATTGTTATTGTAAAACAAAAAAAAGTCCTTAAATAGTAATAGAATGTGAATTTATCTTTAGTTATAAAATTTATTCATGGTTTTATTTTATCAATATACGTTTTCATAATAAATATGCACCCGACTGTACTTTTGGAGAAAAGTAGTATATAAAGTGAAATTGAATCAAAGAAAGAGATATATTATCAACACAGATTGTTATACCTTCACTTATTTGGTAAGTATTTATTTTTAATTATATTTTTTTTATATTGGTTTTTATTATACATTGAGGGTATTGCGTCGCAGCGTCTGACTGTAAACGCGACGGTTGTAGATTCGAATTCCACTTGGGAAATAAGTTATGTCCTGTCCATCGACTTTTTAAAAATATACATACCCAAATCCCTTATATTACATCGTATAGAATAATTATTTTGTTAAGATTTTTAAATTCTTTATCCATATCTAATAATAATTTATAACTATTCATTTTTTTCTTCTAGGTAACCTCAAAAGAGGCAATTGAAAATGGTTGCCAAATTACTCGCAATATTTTTAATAATACCCACAATATACGCTAAAATAAATGTCGATATATCAACAACTAACGATAACAAACGTGACGTCCACATTTCTGGTAGTGTCACCAATTTAATAACTGAAGAAGAAAGAAAAACCTTCGGTCTGACCGATGAAAAGGTGAAGCAAACTATTGCGAAATACTTTGGTTCGATTCCCGACGACGTGTATCTACAAAGCCCGACGCCATGGGGTGATTTATTCAAGACTATGAATTGGCAACAAATAAGACGCATTGTTTTACCCCAAAAAGCTGCAATTTTGTCCGCAAAATCTGAACCAGTTTTAGTAAAAACTAAAGAATTCTTAAATGAGGGTAGTACAGAAAAATCTTTTAACACTGAGATGTTTGAATACGTCACAAACGCGGTTTCTTCCAAATGGGATAGTGACGGAAAATTAAACGTCGAAGATGTTTTATATGAATTCGATATGAAGACCGAGCCTACCTTCCTTACTTTTCTATCAAAATGGGGCGAAGATACCGACAAATACATGCCAATGACCATTGGTTCACAAGTCCAATTGACTTTAGCCCCAAAACAAAAAGTTTTGACCGAATTATACGTAACTAAGGAAGAAATGGTTATCAGAGTGGACTACGAAACCAGTTTAGACGGCTACATTGCTATGAATTTCAATAAATTATACAAGGGGCACAAATTCTGGTCGGTCAATATAAATAATATTTTAGGTTCAGGCGGTCTGAAGACTGTGGTCCATACATCTGAGGTGATAGATTTCGTTCAGTTCACAGATCCCAGGGTGGTGGTCAAAGATGCTGTTACTGGTGAAGTCATTAAGACTGTGCTTTTGAAAGTTTTGTAATATTTATGGTGTTTTGGCTGATATTTAGTAATATATTGATTTTAGCTTACAAATTTGATGTGTTATTTCCTTGTTACTTCTTTAAATTTTCATTTACGTCAGTTTATCTTGCATAATTTATATATTTAACTTTTTGATTTTGAAATTTAAGCCAAAATCTCTCTTAAAAAAGGCCAGAGAATTTTTCAAGGCTTTTTTTTACCACGATGTATACAAAAAATAAAATAACATATAATTGCTTTACAAATTTATTAAGCAATTCGAGCCTAACGTATGGCGTAGGTATTGTTCATTATTGAAAAAATAAATAAAACTATACTAAATTACACTAAGGTCTTTCCAAATCATAAGTTACCTATAACTTATCCAACAGATATCAAGAAATTCTCAAGATACCATACCAGTAAGTTATCTAATAGTTATCAGATGGAACCGAACCTGTATATTCCTACAAAGGAAGCATAGACGAGTCAGTATTTATTTTATACATGAAATATTAGTGTAAAATTGGAAAATGTATGTAGATTTTCTTTATTCAAGTTATCTATCGTATTTATCACATTTAGGGAGAGCATTATGCACAAGAAATTATGAAATTTAAACAAAATAAAAAAATATATAATGATTAAGAGTTCTAAATAACTTTTCTACGATCAGCAATTAATTAAATAGAAAAGAAGTTGTTCACTTTCATATTTCAAAATTATGTGTCACATTATATTATTTGTATAAAACGGCATAGGTACAAATATGCAATAATTTCTGCCATATTTGTGATTTTTTTATTATTTTTTTTGTCAATTTTTTCCTTATCACGAAGCTATAATGGCTTTTAAACGTAATCAACTTTACATTACATAGAAGAAAACATGTCTACATTGTATTGATAATATTGAAATTACTTTTAAACATATTTATATAGAACGGTAAGCAGAGGATACCTAGTGTTAAGACACTTCGTGGTATACTTTCTCTTCATAGACATTGCGTGTTGAGTAGAGTCGCTTGTAATATCGTATTTTTAATTCAATCTAGTATTTGAACTCTCTATACTATCACGTTGAAATTTACGTATGTTTAATTATTAATATATACTTAATATATTAAAAAAACAGTGTAGACATGTTATTTCTAATTAAATATTTAATTATTACTTCAAATTTAATTAAAAACTTAACTAGCACAAAACAAATTAATTAATATTTAAATAATTAAAATAAAAAAAAAATGAAAGTTTATATAAATTTTCAATACTTCAATAATTTTAACATAGTGATTTTTCATGAAATAACATAAAAAGGCGGAATATACAATAATAGTGGAACATACATATTATATCTACAACATGTTATCTAACGTGATCTTAATAGGAAAATGGCCTAAGTCGTATTTTAATTTTATTTAAAAATTATGTACTAGAAACTGATGTAACTTTGACATTAAGAATTATACGGCGGAATTTAACGTCACATTTTCTCGAGTTACACTACAAAATTCCTCTTATCGGTTAAAACAAATCCGGAGAACGAAGTGTCTTTGAATACAATGTTTAAGATTTTTAAAAAAATAAAAAAAATGCGTTAGACCATTTCACATTAAAACCGTTGCAAAAAAGAACATTCCTTCAATTTCTAATTATTTACAAAATAGTAAATTATCTAAATGTAATAAAATAATCAAAATAACATAAATATATAAAAAAAAGAATCATTTTAAACATTATGCAACTTGAATTTGTCTATTATATTGTTGATATTATAATTATAACTATATGCATATGTCATATAAAGAATTCTTAATGCAGAATCGAACCTACATACATACCTTTATAATATTTAAGCTAAATAATAAATTAAAAATTAATTAGCAATAACATACATATTTAGTTAAAAAAACCGAAAGTAACTAAAGTTTGAAATATTGAATATGAATAATAAAAATAAAGGTTTTATCGAAAGAGAAAGATATTTTTTTACTTATAACAATTTAAAATAAATAAGACCAGTCGTGGCGCAGGGGAACAAGCGCGCGATTGCTATTGTCTCAGTCAGTCAGTCAGTCAGAGCTTGTCGATTCGATTTCCAGTCGGGGAAATGAAGCTGAGCACGGCGCTGGGTTTCGTTTAGAAAATCGAGAAGTGCCCTAATAGCAACAGTGTGTTAACACTAGGTTCCTAGGTACCCTCTGCTTATCTTGCTATTTGCGGATTACAGCGTGAAGGTCGGCTCACTCAGGTACTTCACGTCACGGAAATGAAGATGCTGAGGTGGATGTGTGGCATAACGCGGTCTGACCGCATACGCAACACATTCATTCGAGATAGTCTTGGGGTCCGTGACGTAGCGGATAAGCTCCAAGAGCGTCGCCTGAGATGGTTTGGCCACGTTACGCGCTGGCCTAAGAACTATGTCGGATGCAAGTGCCTTGCTTTATTAGTTTCTGGAGTGAGACCTCCCGGACGCCCAAGGAAGGGCTGGTTGGATGTCGTGATGCAGGACATGAGAGCCAATGGTCTAACCACCCAGGACTCAAAAGACCGTGCAAAATGGAATAGGTTGAGTAAGATAGCAGACCCTGGCAATAGTCGGGATTAATGCCAGGAGGAAGAAGCGTGAAGCTAAAAAAACATTAAAAAAATTGTAATACGTATACATAGTAATAAGTTGTGACGACATATTGGTATAATATAAACATCAAATATAATTTAAATAGCTAATTCATAATATCTCAGAAATTAACTTTAATCGAGAAATCGAATCTACATTTCTTAACAAGAATTCTTTACATGTTCTTTATATGTACAACATAGAAAAAAATACATTAAAGTAAATACATAATAAATTATCACTATGTATTATTGCTATTATTTTTAATTATTACGACATTTTTTTTATTTAACAATGAAAGTTAATAAAAAAAAGAAAAAAAATGCAAAGAATTCTATACATAAGACTTATATATATGTAGTTTGTAATAATCGAATATTTACTTGGAATCGATTCTGTTATATTTTTGTTCATATTTAAAACAATATAAAACATAGTTTGTCAATATTAAATTAATAAAACAATATTAAAAGTATAATAATATTTAATCTATATATCTATAAATCTATCGATCGATTTTTGAGTAATGTGTATGTAACATTTTATTGCATTAAAATAAAATGTTTAAATGATAAATTAATTATTCCGAAAATTTATGATTTTTTTTTCGATTTTCTTTTACAAAAGCAAAAAAATTATCAAGATTAAAAAAAACGTTAAAAATTACACTTTTTAATAGATTTTTATGTAGAAAAAAAAACGAAAGACAATATGATCTACATATAATTTTGTATGAAACAATTATTTTTAAACAAATTATGTATGGAATATAAAGTAAAATTATTTTTTTATTTATCTTTATAGACCAAAGAAAACATACTACCGTACAATAATAGAAATATAATTACTAATAATTATTATTACTTTATTATAATAATAATATATAAATAATAACTGTAAATTGTAATTATTTATATAATTAAATAAGTCCATGCCTTTTCTTATATTCGTCGAGATTTAGAGCTCTTTTGGGGCCAGATTCTTTAACTCTTGTAGTTATTTGTTTTGGTTGAGAGGTTACTGTTTCTGTAAAAAAACAAATATTCATTAATAATATTAGCATTATTTGAATCAGCTTCACTTTGTAACCTAGAGTTAAGACACTCCGTTCTCCACTTCGAATGAGGCATTGAGTGGCAGAACTCAACGCCGCGTGCAAAGCGCAGATAAAAGACAAAGCCACAAATATTTTGACTCATTAAAAAAAAATAAAAAAATAATGGTAGTATGGTCACCCTGAAGTTCGCTATACATGGCTGCACAGATTTGATTTTGATTTTTATAATTTTTGAGTGTCTTCCCGATTATAAAAAATTAAGTTTAGAAAGCCTAACTTCAGGGCGGCCACGACTTGTCCTCTGTCCTTATAACAATACTTACTGGGTATTGGTAAATCAATTTCAATATTAATATCGAAATCGTGTAAAGAATAGAGACTGCTGCTGTCCGTAGTGGTAGTTTTCTCTTTTACACTACTTGTATCTTCTTCTGGTTGTTGCTAAAAAAATTAAATTACCTTATTATTTTTTCTTAAAGAACTAAATCAATCTCTTTTAGAAACTATGAGTGGAAAGTTGAGTGAGTATGAGTATGAAATAAACAAATAATAGTATAAATGTCAAATAGTGAGGCCAGTCGCTCAGGAGCATAAGTATGCAACTGTAAAAGCGACATGTTGTGGTTTCGATTCCCACTCAAAGAAATGAAATATTTAATATTTCATTTCATTATCTCGTTCTGGTAACGACACAAAGCACTGCGTTGAGAGAACACAGAACAGAATGCCTCCAGAATTCGGAGAAAAGTGGGATAAAATCGAATTCACAACCACAAGTTACTATGACTCTAAAAATACAACTCTTACCACTAATCTATCTCTTTCCTGTTTCTCTTTGTTTGCTTTCTCTTCTTCTTCTCTTAACTTTCTCTCTTCCACTGCCGCTAATTCATTTTTCATTAGTTCCTACAAAATATATAGGTATATTTAAAAACAAGTTTTTTTAATAAGCAAAATGTATTGGCAGCGTTGAATAATTTGTAAAATATTAATTCAAAGAGACGGGCAATATACAATATAATAGTAGTTAGTTATAATAATCGAACCTGCGACCTGTTCCCTTGGTGTGACTTGAAGTTCATAACGGGCTTAGTGTGTCGTCTAGTGAAGGGATCGTCTTGCTTTTTGCCTTTATTTGCTCTTATCTAAAAAAAATACAATATAAAGATAAAAAATGCATACATTTGAAATTATTATACCTTAAAAAGGCGGAACTTAACGCCGCCTTTTTATTAGAGAGGAGAAATAAAAATAAACACAATTAGACATTGGCTCAATTTTATTGTACAAATGCATTACTTTTCAATGTCATAAAGCTCAATAATTTAATCTACTTTTGCTTTAAATAGATNGGTTTCGATTCTCACTCAAAGAAATGAAATATTTAATATTTAATTTCATTATCTCGTTCTGGTAACGACACAAAGCACTGCGTTGAGAGAACACAGAGCACAATGCCTCCAGAATTCGCAGGAAACTGGGATAAAATCGAATTCACAACCACAAGATACTATGACTCTAAAAAAAACGTAAAAAATACAAATCTTACCACTAATCTATCTCTTTCCTGTTTCTCTTTGTTTGCTTTCTCTTCTTCTTCCCTTAACTTTCTCTCTTCCGCTGCAGCTAATTCATTTTTCATTAGTTCCTACAAAATGTATATATTTAAAAACAAGTTTTTTTAATAAGCAAAATGTCGTATTGGCCGCGTTGAATAAGTTAAAAATTGTAAAATATTAATTCAAAGAGACGGGCAATATACAATATAATAGTAGGTAGTTTAATAATCGAACCTGCGACCTGTTCCCTTGGTGTGACTTGAAGTTCATAACGGGCTTAGTGTGTCGTCTAGTGAAGGGATCATCTTGCTTTTTGCCTTTATTTGCTCTTATCTAAAAAAAATACAATATAAAGATAAAAAATACATACATTTAACCCTAAAAAGGCGGAACTTAACTCCGCCTATTTATTAGAGGGGTGAAATAAAAATAAGCACAATTAGACATTTGCTCAATTTTATTGTACAAATGCATTACTTTTTAATGTCATAAAGCTCAACAATTTACGCCCAATGTTAATAACCAATCCTAATCCAAAAATTGCTACCATAGATTGAAATAGACAGAGATGGAGGTAGGCATGCAGGTTAGTGATTGGATAGATATGTCGGACAGTACGAGATAGTCGTTAACTGGAGATAGGAGATACATTATTAATATTGGGCGTTAATCTACTTTTTGTTTTAAATAGATGTTAATTTACTTAGAACGTATTATCATGAGTTTTGGTTGATATATCTCTATATATTTGAATTATTATTTGAGTATAATATAAGGAATTAAAGAAAAAACATTTTTTAAACTTATAGAACAATTTTCGCATTAACCTAAGTAGAAAATGGAAACTCAATCCCTGAATGGGAGTTGAACCCACGATCGTCACGTATACACTCAGATACGTTATATAATAACTATTATATATATAGAGGCTATCATGACACAGTGGCAGTCCCACCACTCAACACGAGAAACCAACAGAAAGTGATGATTGGTGATCAGAAAGTGGTATGTATTATTAACACTAGCTCCCCAGATGCCCCTGACTTACTACTATATGAGTGATAAAACGTGAAGGTAAAATTAATTACCTCCTCCATTATAGCCTTCTCTGCAGTCTCCACATTCAATTTCCTATTCCTATTATTTATATATGAAATACTTTGTATGGAGGATGTCCTAGTTTTATCTAAAGCGCTGGCCCTTTCTTCTAACTCTTGTAGTTTGGCGTTTAAATCTGCTACTAGTTCTTCATCGCCGCTGTAATTGTTTAATTTTATTAGAAAAATTTAAATAAATAAATTGTTTTTCCTCAATCCAACAGCCTATTAATTAATCAATCAATTTATTTAAAGAGGCCTGCCGTGGCACAGGATATAAAAATGCGACTATAAATGCGCAAGTTGTGGGTTCGATCCCCACTCGAGGGAATGAAATATTTAATATTCTCATTTCTTCTCTCTGGTAACGATAGGCGAGCGGCGTTGGCATTCAGAATTCGGCCGAAATTGGGAACCGGAAGTCTTAATAGGTAACACAGTATCTATGCGTATCTATTACGCGTTACAGCGTGAAGCTAAAAATTAGAAATACCGTAATTGTGCTACATCTCTTTCTTTCATCAATTGCGTTTTCTTCATGGCGTAGTTTGTTGGGTGCGATCTAAACCTTTCTTTTTCAGCTACTATCTTTTCTATATCTTCTTCCTGTTAAAAGAAATAAAATATAAAAATAATGTAAAGATTTTAAAAAATCTTAAAATTTTAACCTGAATTATGTTAAAATAGAAAAAATAAATTATAGTATTAGATAGTTAAATCTATCTAAAAAGAATATCAATATAAAATATTGGAGAAGTCAAGTGTGTATCAAAACAATTTTTTTGTAGGAAATACATGAATATAAATGTAAATATAATTTTAGCATATATAGCTATAGCGCGGCGTTGAGTTCTGTCACTCGAAACGCAATTTCTCGAGAATTTGGAGGGACGACGGAGACATAGTGTCCTAACATTAGGTTCCCTCTACCAATCCTGCAATATGTGGGACACAGCTTGAAGCTAAAAAAATATTATTGTTATTACCTTAAACTCATACATTAATGCATCTTTAATTTCATTTATTTTGTTTCTAACAAAGTCCATAGTGGGTGGTTTTTTGTTCGCGTCTTTGATTGCTTTGTACCACTTCTGAAATTCATTATCTGTGAATTCCTAAAAAAACACAAATAATTATTATAGCTTTATAATATAAAAATAAATTGATATCAATAGAATCGAAGTATACATAAAATTACAATAAAAATTTCTAACAAGTTGATTTTATTCAAAACAACCTCATTTCAAAATAATTTACAAATTTCATATTCATACTCATGTTCTCTAACAGATATTTTTCGAATTTTTATATCATTTCAGAAACTAAAGAAAAAACTTACTGAGTATATGATATAGGTTTAATATATATATATGGGTCCCTAGAGTTTCCTTAGTTATCAATTATTTTAATTGGATAATTAGGTATTATTTTTAATTGGAAAAGCTCTACACACTTTTTGTGATTAGAGAGGGATCTCTCTCATTACTAAAAGTCGTTTAAGACTTAGTCTTAAATTTAAGAACAATACTTTTGAATTTTAAAGTTTTCTAAAAGAAAAGAAAAATATACAGACTGAATGTCTATCAATTTTTATCACTTTAAGGTAAAAAAGAAATAAATACGTTACTCTGCCCACCATATTAAATACCTGTAGAAGAAACTAAATAAGAAATAAGTAATACATATTATCTAAATGTTGTTTTTCTTACCTGATTACTAACAAATTCCAATCTGAAAACTCTGTCTTGGGTGCCGTGACGTAATTTGAACCCCTTATTAGTTCTAGTGTTGCCCAAGTTGTATACTTTCGCCGTTTCGTATACATCTATTATTTCTGCTACCTGAAAAAGAAATAGTTATAAAATTAATAGACGTTCAAACTACACAATGGATTTTAAAGTGGTTTTCATTAGTAGACAGAATTATAGAGGATTTTTTCAGACCACTTTTAATGAAAAATGGAAAACAATATTTTTATGCGCATATACGTCAAAATGAGAAAAATATTTTTTTTTTACAAGGTTGGTGAGAAAATGAAAAAAAATCTAAATGCATCCCGCATACACAACTGTAAATAAAACAACAAATAGTTAAGTTAGAGCGTGATAGATATAGTAGTACTACTATATACTACTTACTTCAGAGATAAAAAGACAAGCATACATACAAGCAGTAAGAGTGAAAGAGACAGATACACGTATGCGTACTCACTCTATAGACGGGGTTCCCGTTGTTGTTCCCGATCCCAATGCGCACGTAGCAGCCCGTCACGACGCGGGCAAAGAACGGGAGGTGCACCAGTCGCTCCAACTTGAACCTGGGAACCAGATAACTATATAATAAATTGTTGTGGATTCGATCCCCACTCGAGGAAATGAAATATTTATTTAAATTTATATTTCATTTCTTCGCTCTGGTACCGAGGCAAAAGCGTTGAGTTCTACCACTCTACACGCAATGCCTCCAGAATTCGGCAAACGGAGTGTCTTAACATTAGGTTCCCTCTCTACCCTGCATGCTGTATTAAGAGATTTCACTCCTCCTTCAAGTAAAAAAAATATATAAAAATAATACCTGCTCAATCTAAGTTTATTAATTTGGTCCCTTGTATCAGCGTATTTCACTTCTACTACTTCTCTTTCCCTCTTTTTCTCTTCCTCTTCTGCATCGGATGAAGAAGAACTCGTTGAACTTCTACGACCTATTAATATAAAATTAAAATTTTTAGCTTCACGCATATAGCAGGGTAGTCAGAAGGAACCCTATGTTAAATATTCCATTACCCAACGACGTATTGCTTTTTTATATGTGTATGGAAGAATGTTTATTCTTCCATACACGAGTCAACCTACCCTAACATTTGTTTTTAAAAGGTAATAAATATAAACCAAGTGCCTGATGTCAAGAGGGCCGTTGATAGTTTTTACGACTTTGAAGGAATGTCGTTTAAAAGCATCATGAGAATGCCAGCCACATGAGTGGGGACATTTAGACATCCAAATGTCCGATGTCAAGAGATAGATTTACGACTTCGAAGGAATTTCATATAAAAAAACTCCATGAGAACCAAAGCATCGTGGGAGACGAGCCAGAGGAGTAGGGACACTTTATTTTGTATTAAAGCCGATCAACTTTAGGGAAAGGCAATTCCACTACCAGCACTCTTATAGTTACCAACTAGTTTTAATAAGATATTTTTACTCACATATAAAAACTGAGAGTCATGTCCACCTTAAAGTAGCTGTAGATGGCTACACAAATTTCATTTCAGGATATTTCTGTTGTTATTGTGATCAAAAGACTATACTTATAACATTTTTGATTTGTTTAGTTGAGCCATCTACAATCCGTGTCTTTGCATAATCTGTCACCAATTTATATACTAATTCTAATAGTAAATTCAGTTTAGCGTTTATTACCTTTAAATCTCTAGCACATTCTACAAAATCTAAGTGCCAATTAGTAGGAGGAAACTATAGGGTAAATAATATAGAATCTCCCAAATATAGCGCGCTCTCCTAATATAGGGTCTGGCTGTAAATATAATGATTTTGATTTCAGTGATGATGAGAGGCCATAAATTATTTTGTCCTCCCCACTGTGGTAAAGTAAAACGCAGCCTGCAGTCAACAGACTATCTGTAATTGAGACACTACGGTCTCACTTCCTACCTTGATATATGTACTATAAAGGAAAGTAAATAAAAAATAAAAAAAAACAAGTAAACAAACTAACCTTGTGATTTATTATCATCTGAATCTGAACCTGAATCGTCGGAATATATATCAGAGGCTTTTAACTTGACACTCTGTTTGCTTGTACCACCTATAAGTTCCGCGTCCGCGTCCTAGAAAAATATTAAAATATGTATGTTACATCTAATATTTTTTTTAATATGAGGTTGTCGTGTGTCGTTATATTTAATTTTAATTTTCCTCAAACTGGTAAAGAGGTAAAGAGCGGCGTTGAGCTCTGACACTCATTACGCAATTATGTCATATAATAGAAGAAATTACATTTACTTGGGATAAACTATAAATTAATAGTACAGCAAATGTTTAAGATCTTTAAGATATAAGAAACTGAATATTTTAGACTTCACTTTAGATTTTGTTAAAATAAATATTTGAAATCTATTACATATTAAAATAGAACAAATATATCAATAGAATAACTATAACAATAGGATAACCGTGTAAAGTAGGGTAAACTCGACAAATAGCATTTATATAACCATTTTGGATACTTGACCCAAAAAATCATTATCTCGTCTTGGCAAAGCGCTTGTAGTTCTTAAAATACTACTTCAATTTTCATAAAACATAGTTAAGAATAAAGTTTTCAATAAAATGAAAATAGCGATCAAATCGGCTCTTTCGTTCACTCGCTATGGTGACACAGACACATCAACAAACACAACTCACGTCGTCATCCTTGGCTTGTTCCAGTCGTTTCCTCTGCTTCACCTCGACCCTGGTCGCCCTCGCGTCTCTTTGAGCTCGCAGTAACGCCATAGCATTCACTCTTGATTCGTCTACGTTTCGTTTTCTTTCAGTTTTGGCACCGAATAGGGGAGAGGCCGATCTCTCTGTGTCACATTCTGTAGAATATTATTTGTATTTTTAAAATTATTGATTAATTTGATTCTCAGCTTCACGCTGTATACCTTACATAGGAGTGAGGGAAAATGAATGTAGTGTTAATACACCCTATTCCTCACACATTACACAATTTTTCAGATTTTCCTTTTTTTTTCGTTTACACTGTAAAGTGTGACAGGCAGAGAAAACCTTATTGTTAAGACGTTTCTCATGCACCACCCGCGAGCATTAAGTCGCGGAATTCAACACCGCGCTGTCTATCAGAATGGGGAAATAGAAATAATTCATTCTCCCACAATGGGAGGTCAAACCCACATTAATCCCATTATGGAACAATCGTCTCAAAATTAAAATTGAGAATCATAGAACATTTTTGTTTCTATTATTTTTTCCTTTCTAAAAATAACATTTCCAAAAATCTAATATCACCTGTATCTTTATTATCATTGTGTATTTCACCGGGACTTTGCGGTGGGTTCTCTTTCTCTTTCTCGGGTTCTTTTGCTTCTTCTTTTTCTGATTCTACTATAAAGAAAATAGTAACAAATAAACATTAGGCAACTTATAATTTTACAGTATGACTAGCCGACGAGAAATCTTAAACTCAAATCTTTACAGTCATCTATGGCTAGCTTCAGAGTAGCCACGAGTCGTCGATAGTAATGTACAATTAAAAAAAGTTATATACTTTTAAATAAAGATTAATTACGTTAATAATGGTTAAAACTGGCAACATTGATTTTAAATATATATATTTATTTATAATATTAATTGAAATTAGTACTTCACTTATCATTTTGTACATGAATCAAAAGAACAAAAAAATCCAACACAAAAATTTTTGGATGCTTATATAATGCAGTTGAGCAGCCCTTAACTTCATAAAGTATGGTTATGGATTAATTTTAATTCCAAATATCCCTTTACATAAAACACTTCATTCCTCAAGTACAATTAAATAAAGAAAAACAGCGAAACTGGTAGTTCAACCCCACTAACCCCTCTCCTCCCTGGCTCGTTCCCGCTCCTTTTCCCTCTCCCGTTCCCGCAGAGCCCGTTGCGCCCTCTGGTCTCTGCGCTTGCGCCGCGCGTCTCTACGCCGCGCCAGTTCTCCGGGGGATGCCCCTCGTTCCGCAGCTGAACGCCGCGCTAAACGGAGTTTACGTTCGATTTCCCATCTGAGTGAAAAAGTTTTTTTTAATTTCATGCTGTGTCCAGCACGTAGTAGGGTAGAAAGAGGGAACCTGAGAACATAGTATTAAGACATTTCCGTTCCCCACTTTTCAGACATTGTGTTTTCTATACTTACCTAGTTTTCATAAGATCTCTTCGCTCTATGCGTTTAAATATCTCTTGTTCTCTTTCCTTTTCGGACATAGCAGCCAGTCTTGCTCTGTCTTCTTCGTCGCCCATTAGATTTTCATCGTAACTGTTAAAAAATGTTAAACAGGTTACAATTAGAATATTATAGATGGTATTCAAATGTTCTAAAAAAAATTATTGGGATTTGTTGAAAGAGAAATAATTGTTTTAAATGTAAACAATAACCCCACCTATATATTATGATATAAAATGTGTCATGTTTTTCTTTTGTGTATGGGGACAATACCGTAGGAAAAAGCTAGTTTGATATAAAAAGAAAATGGTGACAAGTAAAAATTTCTTACCCATCGTCGAATTCTTCCTCTGAATCTACTGAATCATTGTCCGATGAGTGTGACGAAACTTCACCTAAGATAAAAAAATACATTTTAAAGCTAAAAAAATCACTAGGACGGTTTTTAGACGCAGACCCTTACTTTATCCAAAAAAAAAATTATAAATATAAAAATAATTTCAATTAATTCTTAGATTTCACACAATATATTGTCGCAATATGTGACAAACAAGCTGATGAACTACTGATTATACTGTTTGTAAGCGGAACTTTTGCCCATGCACATCTACAACCTGAGGGGACCCTTGACGTTGGAAAACCCTTAGATTATAGCGCTCAAGAAACATCTCAAAAGGAGTATTGATTTATTACAAAATTACTTATGTGGTGCTGTCAATTATTTTCTACCTTTGTTAATATTCATTTATATATATAAAAGGAGATGTTCCCACTGACTGAGGTAAGATGCACGCAAAGACGTAACCGCTGATGAAATGTGAAATTTGGACAGATGTTTATTTTCATAATGTGGACACCCACTAAGGGATTTTGAAAAATTTTAACCTTAAAGGTTTCATTGCGTTTTTTGAACTGTTACGCATTGTTTACTAGGGAAGATAATAATTAAATGTATCAAATGCCATATGCAAAATCCAAAAATCTAATCTAACTTAACATAAGAGCAGCCACGACTCGTTCACCGTACTGGACGGTGAAAGAATGATCTTGATGCATGTATGTTAGATAGTATTTGTATTATTTAAAATTGTATTAGTATAGTTAATCATAAAACGGTAATAAATTTATTTTGAATTTTTTTTGGATTTTTTTTTATAAATAAGTTCATGAGCCATCACCAGTTCATTTTAAATGTTAAATAAAATAATACATACCTTCTTCCGGTTCACTATAAGTATCTTTTTTCTTTGAACCTGCACTATCTGTGCTCTTTCTGACATCACTTTGTTTTGGTTCCACCTTCTTCTTCTCTTCTGAATGATCTGATGAACTTTTCCTACTTTTGGGTGGATCATCCTTTTTGGATATATCACTTTTATCACTGTATGGTGATTCTGAACCCGATGACGATGATGATTTGTCTAAAAAAGGTAAATTTTGTAATTGATTTTTTTTATAGTTTCCCCATCATCCATCAAAGTTCCCCTATTTTAGTTTTCAGACAATCCGTTTCCTACGATTTCATTATTTTGTTTGTGCTGTAATGTCTTCTTACTAGAGCAAGGAAATGAAAATAATTTATTCCCTGAGTGGGAATTGAACCAACAGCCAATACACTCTCTTAATATTTAGATCTGTCTATCATCAGTTGACATCCAAAACGTACTAACGACGATATTAGTAGATCATTTCTAATTTGTTTAGGTAAGCGAAAAAGATTATCTGAACAATCAAGAATAATTTCACTTTAAAGAGGTTCCTTTAAGCCTGAACTTGTGTTATCTATGTGTAATTTCATCTAAATATCTGATGAATATATCCTACTTTGGATATATTACTTTTATCATAGTTGGTGAAATTATGAATTTTTGTAAATTTAGGTAATTTGAGAAAAGGCGCGGCGTCGTGTCCGAGATTATTTTAACACTAGGTTCCATCTGTAATCTGCGAATTTTATATTTTTTATCCTACTCCTAACACCGAGATTTTTCAAATAATATACCAATAGATTGTATATCATAAGAAAAGATCTCCATCTAGAACCCTTAATTTCTAGAATGTACTTCAAAGCCGGCATTAGAGGGATTATTTCAAATTGTATTGGTGCTTGATTTTTTCTGTGATTAAGAGACCTGAATATTAGATGTAAATTTCAGCTTGATAACTACTCGCGACGTTGAGATAAATGGTCTTGACAGGTAGAAAAATGTTCTTATAAGGGTTCTGTTTTTACCTTTTGAGGTAAGGAATCTTAAAAAGAAACAATAAATATAATTTGCACAACTTTAAACTTCAGTAATAATTCTTAAAGAAACAAAATATAAAGTGAATTAATATAAATGAGTTTATTGATCTAAGTATGAGTACATTAATATGTATAAAAATTAATTATTTATTCCTTTGATAAGTATTCTTGAATAGTTATTATTGTTAATTAAAAAAAAAGAACAATGCAACATATGAGGATTTCATTGCCAGCCAAGGGATGAATTATTCTGGTTTAAATTAATACTGAGACATTGAGTTACTCCTCCTGAATCAATCCTCGTTCTGGTAACAAATTTGTGCGGCAAGTCAAATGTCTCGCAAGTTGGTCTCTCTGCCTTCCCTGCTATAATTGGGATATGGGGTAAATTTGTGAAAAAAAGAGAAAAAACAAGCATGACCTCTATGAACATATAGTGTCCATAAATGGACAAATGCATAAGAATGATCACTTATCCCAAATTTTCTCTGTCTAGCCCAAAATGTACAATGTACATGAAGTTTTTTTTAGCTTCACATTTTATTTTGTATGTAGCATGGGCAGATAGATGCTATTGTCAAGTCAGCTTGAACTTCCCCCTAATGGGAACCAAACCTACAATATATACAAAATAACACTGTGCCTATACAATATAACACAATGGTAAATAATACAGTTTAACTTATAAACTAACCATTCTTTTTGTCATCATCATCCCAATCTGATTCGCTGCCTGAAGACTTTTTAGATTTTGGAGCTTGTGGTGGTGAGTCACCAGGTTTCTTTTTCTTTTTTGCTAAATTCAAGAATTGCTGAAATATAATATTAAGAACTTAATTAAATATATGATTTTTTAAGGAATTGAGTGGTGGAACTTAATACAACTCTTTGTCATGTTACAAGAGAGTCTGAAGTAGAAATCAAATTGTAGAAAAGGCTGTACAAGCATTGGGTTAACAGACTGATGCTATACTGCAGCATCATGGTGACCTTAATTTTAGTGATTTTACGAAATATATTTATAATATGAATACAGAAAATAACATGACAATGACAATAATAATTTGCATATTATTGTGTATTTTCACAAAAGTTATGCATATTTAAAAATGTATTCATTAGCTGCATTAATAATGCAGTAAAATTTTAATGAGAGTACCAACTTTAATCAAAAATTATTTAATAATTGTAATTAAGAAAAATACTTATAAATATAATATTAAGAAAGGTATAATTATAGCATTATAGTGACTATATATGTATATACACATATTGATGTGTACTGTGTAAGTATATATTATGTACCTACCACAAAATAATTAGGAAATATTTTCTAAATTTTGCAAAAAGTTGGGAAATTAGAAATATAACTAGCACCTCTGCTTTCAAATTTGTTAAGCTATTATATAATATTATTCTTATAGTTTAGTTAAAATATTTTTCTCATAGTTATTTAAAATAAAATCTCTATACAATCCTACTATCTGCCCTTTTAAAGGTTATAATATAATTTTTGTCTGTTTTTCATGAGTCATGCCAAATGAAGCCATTGTAAACGAAACTTTTAAGCAAAACATCGTGTTTGGATGAAACATATTGATGGTTTTCGAAGTCCAAATAGTAATTTTTAACTGCAACATTTTCACTAATGCGCATTGGACGTAATTAGATCTTTCAAGCATTGATCTTGGCCTGAATAGAACAAAATAGTAAAGGAATGTGGAAAATGCTAACACCTAAGAAAGTATAACCTACGAACTAAATGTTTATATCCACTTACAGAATCTAAATCTGAACATTCACTGCTAGAATCCGAATCTATGAGCGGTTTATTTTTCCTTTTGGCCATTTTGGTGCACTTTTATCAACGAAATACGTTACGCGATTTTTTCTTTACGTTACGAAGTCGTCCGTCAACTAAAACCAACTATAATGAGTGTTGCTAGCTGTCTAGAATTATGTCCCTAGAAGCTAGCACAATTTTTCCTTACAAATAAAAAAAAACATTTAATTTTACTATTATTATCAATTTCATATTTCAGAAGCAGAAAAGTTTAATGATTATAAATTTATTCTCGTCGTATATAGTAATGACAAAGATTTTTTATTAATTTAATTTATTCATCATGATTAATCATTATACTACACAAAATATTTTTTAACCAATTACGATTACAAAAGTCTTTTTTTATTTGACAATATTTAAAGTTTATACCATAGTATATGAATGCTACTAAATTTATTGCAAATCTGTTAACACTAGCAACACTTCAAAAGCAGATCAAACTCAAGTCTCAAAGCATTATTATTTACCATACGGATACATATAACTAAAAATTATATACAAAAACATTAATAATGTTGAAATTTTTATATAATTTTTATTTTCAAGTATTTAAAATATTTTTATTAACTGTAACAACACTATAAAGGAATTTTGATTTAAAAGACAAGTCAAGAACAAGTCAAGTAAAATTAATAACAATTCTTATAGAAACGAGTATCCGAATTTTTACAGAGTAATATAGATAAAGTATATATAGATGCCCATTATAACCGCATACAATTTTAAGCTCTATATTAATTGGGTAAAGTACTTTATAAAATGTAGTTGTTATTACTCATACCTCTTCCTCAATCAAACTTAAGATCCCCACTTCTCGTAATTTCGACGTATGTATTTACTATACGCTTTAATGAAATGTGTATATATTTTTCTTTTTAATAACATCAATCAAAATCAACTATAATTTTTTCTTTATTTATTTGAAATTAGTTTTCTACTAATTGTAGATTGGTTAGTAGTACCATTTGTACTGTGAGATCAAAAAACGATTAAGAAAATATTGTAACGGGTCCCCGTCACATTTTCTCCAAAAACATTATTATGCCTCATGATTTGAAAGCACAGGGTGTAAGGAAAGTGATAATGGTAAGTCATTTTCAGTAAAATTTAATGATGCATGAGAATTTTGTCTATTCTATTACTGTTTAATGTTTACAGAATTGTATTCTTATATTTTGGTGTTACAGTTTTTGTTAAATCATTGAATAAGCAATATTTGTATGTTTATTTAAACAATATTTTAATACTTCTATTACTTTAAATACTATAGAAATAGTTTAGTATGTTATGTAAATTATAATTGAAATTGAATGACTCAATTGTTTATTTTATCATTATGTACATAGACAAAATATACATATCTTTTTAAATACATTCATGTGAAAATTATTTATAATTAACATATTTCAGGCACCCTTGTCTCCCACTCCTTGTGCAGAAATCAGTGATGATGAACTGGTTTCAATTTCTGTCAGAGACTTAAATCGACAGCTTAAAATGAGAGGTCTTACGAGAGATCAAATAGTTAGGTGGGTAATGTACTACTTTTTCCGTCACTTTATTTGTGCCTTTCAAATTATTTGTATTGTTGTTTATATGTATTGATCTTTAACTTCATATCATGACTAATATTAATAATAACAATATGTTAATCATAGATTACAATTCTTATGGAGTTTGATAGTATATTTTGCAAAATTTTTGGTTAAAGATATATTTATTTCCATTAAAAACACATAGGCCATTTACATGGAAACATTTTTTAACATAATAAATAATTGTAGTCGGTCGTACATTAATCAAAAATCAATTACTTCAGTAAAACATATTAATAATTATATTGTTTATTTTATTTTTTAAAAGTGTTCTGAATTTAAATATTTATATACCTAATACGGTGCGCTTGACACAAGATTTATCTGTTCAATCCACACTTAAGAGAATGATTGTATTAAAATGAGAAAAAAGACAGTGTTAAGTTCTACCAATTTTATATATTTTTTTATAATAGTGGTTTTTTTTTTTAGAATGAAGCAGAGAAGAAGGACACTAAAAAACAGAGGCTATGCGGCATCATGTCGAATCAAACGAATAGAACAGAAAGATGAATTGGAAACTGAGAAAAGTCAGGTGAGAACTAATGTTACTTGATAATAAGCTATTGTGTTGCAACAGGACAGCCTCTGACTGTAAATCCAATTTTTGTCTACATTTTCTCATTCTGGTTAGATAAAAGGTAATAAAAAGTGCTGCTTTTATCTTTAAATTTGGTGTTTATTTAGCTTCACACTGTGTATCGCACATAGGAAAAATAGAAGAGGGAGTCTAGAAATCTAGTATTGAGACACTCCGCTTCCATTAAGACACTTCCGTTCGCTACTTATCAACAAATTCTGGAAGTGTTGCGATTTGAGCGGCAAAATTCGACGCCATGCTTCACATTTTAACCAGAGCAAAAAAATTAAAATAATTAATATTTTATTTCCTGGGAAATGACAATAGAACCCACAACCAGTTATGTCTACAGTTGCACGCTTGTGCCTCTTGTGCCACAAGTTCTGTAACTTTTTAGCTTCATACTTTATTCATTCCGAATAAAGCATGGTCAATAAATGGAATGTAATATATCTTTTTAGTATACATTCAATGTTTGTCTGTCCTTCTATCAAGATATTTATCTCAAGAATCCATTGAAGTATGAACATAAAATTATTAAACATTTAGGAAACAAATACTATTTTTAAGTACCAATATTTATTTCAAGGAATGGCAAGACATGGAAGCGATGCAAGATGAAAACACAAGAATACGAGATGAGATCGAAGCTCTGAGAAGCAAATATGATGCGTTAAAACGTTTCGCCCACATGAAAAGTATTCCTTTGCCAGCCGAATTGGAAATGTTGCCTTAATAAAGAACTTTCAATTATATACGTACATATGTATATATTGCTAGCGACTCCCTGATTCGCCTGTTTGAATTACAAAATTATTTATTTGCTCTTAATTACTTTCGAGTTCTAATAACATTATATTTTTAAAGAAAATTGGAAATTCATATATTGGGAACTAAAGTTTCAGCTAATTCAGTCAAACTGTTATTTTGTAGTAATTTGAACAAAATACTTAATATTGATAACTTTTTATATATGAACTGATTGAAACCTTTTGCACCATATGTTAATGGAACTTTACTGAAATGCAATATCGAAAACTGTATTTAAATCGGTTAAGCCGTTTCTGAGATATGCGCACAAATGCCGGCACCGGCAAACAGGTTAAAAATCATTGTTTTGGATTTTAATATATATATATTTAATTTAAATACTTCATTCCAACGAGTCGCGATCGAACCCACAATCGTCGTGTTTGCAGTCGTACGTATTGCTATTGCTCCTGCGTAACGACAGTTTATTTTTTTTTAATTTTCTTAATATAATAAAAGGTTTTGGTACTATCTTTTATTTTATGTTGTAACTACAGTAATAAGTATTAAGAAAATAGCATATACTAGTAACATATTATACCGGTTTAAAGTAACTAAAATTGTGAAATAGTTGATTTAATATAATAAATTTATATATAAAACTAATTATATATGTATAACTATAATGATTTGTTTTATTTTATGATCTTTACCAATCTTGTAGTAACTTCGCAGAAGATTTATATATTATAATGATATTTTCCTCTGTTATAAAGACAAAAAATAAATACTATAAACATAAAATAGAAATAATAACTTGGTAGAGGTAAGACACTCCGTTCTCCAACAAACGCTTAATGTTAGACGCATTGTGTATTGAGTTGCGAAACTCAACAACACACTATGTTTTAAAAAAAAAAATACTTCACCATAATCGGAATTCAACTAAAACTGTAGCAAAAATAAAAAATCTCATATAACTACAGCTTATATCGGATTGCCCTACAAATTGATCGGCAATAAATATTTCAGGGGTCCTCTAAGTGTTGGTAGGTACTAAGTACTCATCCCTCCGTGGCCCGGCCCTTGGCTGTAACGTCGTTAAATAAAAGTATTAGAGGCTTTTACGTGGAAACGAAATAAAATGGCCTTGTGGGTTATATCGATGAATTTTCTATCAGTTTTTATTCAATTGGTTATGGTGAAAGGCTCTGATTGATGGGGGAGTCGTTGTGGTGCAGGGACAGCGTTTGACTGTCAGTGCGATGGTTGTAGGTTTCATAAACATTTATACATACTCTTCTTTTTTTAGCTTCACGTTATATCGCGTACATGTCGGGATATACGGAAGAAACCTGACCTTACATTCTAAATAAGACGTTTCCGGTCTCCTCTTTCCGGCGAATTCTTGACGTATTGCGCGTTGAGTGGCGAAACTCACCGCCATGCTTTGCTTCTTTACCAGAGTGAGGAAATGAAAATATTTAATAATTTATTTCCTCGAGTGGGAGTGGGAGTCCTGTTCCCTTAACAGTCGTACGTTTGTGCTGTTGCGTGTTATTTTTTTCTTTTTTAAAGTTGTTTTCCACACCTACCAACATGTGTTTTTTCTATTAAGAATTAAGTTGATGAGAATATACGGCTTACTGGTCTGGCTGCTTGGATGGTTGCCTATTTTGCAAAAAAAATACCTGCGCTAGTGAAATTATAAATTGCGCTACAATAGTGTTATTTCAAAGTTAATCCACCCAATATAATAATTAGATTACCAAAGCTTATTGGTTAGAGTTAATTTTAAAGTTCTAAATCTAGATATATCTAATTTGTGGTAACGATCTAATAACGTCATGCACCTAATTATAGTGATTGATGGTATACCGCGGTGTATAAATAAGTTATAATGTTTAAGATTTTTTTATATGCAATAATCGATGCCAGTCGTAGCAGGATGAGGTTCGATTCTATCTCAAGGAAATGAAATATTTAATATTTTAGTATCCTCGCTCTGGTAATGAAACGTAAAGTAAGTAAACGTGCAGTGACCTTAATGGGAACGGAGTGTCATGACACTAGGCTCCCAGGTTTCCTCTGCCAACCCTGCTATGTGCTGGATATGCACAGCGTGATGCTTAAAATTATAAATATTTTCCACCATCTCTCTGCCGACCCCAGAATACGGAAGCTGCGTGAAAATAAAACGAAACTTAATAAACAAATTAACTTTAATCACAGACTATGAGTATCATCAATATATCATTACGGGCCAATTACTTTCGATATTCAATTAAAATGATATTCAAGCGATATCCGTAATAAGCTTACCAAATTTCAAACCACACGCTTCCAAAGATTGGGCTTTTATTAAGTATACCTAGATCATTTAATAATTATTGGTTAGAATGTTCTTTCTAAGTTTGGTCCGCAAGAAAATAATAGTATAGCTAAGTATAGCTTGTAGTGGTACGTACATTTTTCTTGGACTTAAGTATTTCTTAAGGAAAAGTTAGTTATAGTATCTAGTATTTGTAGTTAGTTAGTTTTGCAAGTTGTAATTTTCCAAATTGTTTTTTTAGCTTCACCAGTATCCTGCACATAGCAGAGTACGCTGAGTGAAATCCTAGTTTCCCTAAGAACCTAGTGTTAAGCCCTCTGTTCTCCACTTTTGGTCCAATTTTAAAGATATGTTGAGAAGGGGAAATCAAAGCCGCAAAGTCTATTTACTAGAGCTGAGCGAGGAAATTAAAATAATTAATTTCTACAGATTGGGAATCGAACCCGCAACCGCCGCATTTGCACTCAGATGATTATAATACAATTTGAAACTTTGAATATCCCTGGAAGCTAGTAACTAGGCTAATTCATCACTATCAACGTATCAACACACGATTGACATACGTATCGCGCTGTTCAGTAATTAACTCTATAGGTATGTGATTATAATTAGCATTGTAATATGCTATCGGTTATATTATACATTTATAACTTAATAAGTATATTAGTATTTGTTTTTATGTTGATGGTTTTTTTCAGCGTCACATATAGCGGGTTAGGCAGAGGGATCCTAGTGTTAACCCGTTCGACATTTTCCGCCGAATAATATTGATGAAATGTGTACATTAAGGAAAAAAATCCAATCATGGACTCAACAGCTACGATTTTTTTTTTCATAACTTTTTAGTTTTTCTTTTAGTAGGCTATTATTATAATAATAGTAATATTCTTCAAAAACTTAAAAAATATCTAGTTTAGGCGAAGATAAAAAAACATAATTCTCACCACAATTTAGATTTAAATATAAAGATGACTGCATCGTTCTCCACAAACAGAAATGTCTTAATGAAAACGGAGTATCTTAACACTAGGTTCCCAGGTTCCCAATGCCTATCCTGCTATGTGTAACTGAAAACATGAAGACTGCGGATTCGATTGAATGAATGGAATGAATTATTTAGTATTTTCACTTCCTCGCTCTGGTAACAAGACAGAGCTCACCTAACCTAGTCACGTTTATACAAATTAATTCAATATATTTTTGGATTTAAGATTAAGGGTGAGCAATGAGTGGCGCAATAATAAGGAAATTCGATAAGTAATAGGAATTTAAATATGCTTTTTATTTTTTGGAAATTATACCAAAAATAAACTTGGAAACCATCTTGACCCAGTAACTATATAACTACAATTATTTATACTATATAGAATGAGATGTTTTTTAACAGAGTAGTCAGAGGGAGAACCTAGTGTTAAAACACTCCGTTTTCCACTTTCCTACTAATTTTCAACAAATTGCAAATTGAGTTGCGGAGCTCAGCACCGCTTTGCCTTATTACTTTGTTGATAAGTTAAAAATATTTTTTCTCGAATTTATGTCCTTTTCACTGAACTTTTTGGAAATTGGATCCCTTTTATTTTAATTAAGGAATGAAGTGTATTAGCACTAGGTTCCATTTGCCTAACCTATCTGAGGGAGATAGCGCGAAACCGTTATAAAAGTTTGAAAAAATGAACCCCAACCCACCGTTTCAAATTACAACTCCATTTAATTAAACGGCAATAATTGCCGTTTGCCTTTGAAACCGAACATTTTGACATATACAGTTGTTCATTTGTAAAATTGGTAAATTAGATTTAATAGTAATTTAGGTTTTGGCTTTAGATTTCAGGCTTTGTTACGGCGAAACCACAATGAAATGGCTATATAGCCTGTGGTCCTTATCACTTTTGTGGATACGTAGGTTTATACATTTATTTACACATATTAATTATTATTTATTGTTAATATTGAGGTCTGTCAGGCAAAGGCATAAGAGTGCGACTATAGATGCGAGAGGTTGCGATTTCGATTCCCACTTGGGGGGATGAATTACTCTCCTATCGCAAAAACTTGAAAATTCTATACATAATACCATCAGAAAAATAGTGACCCAACTCAAGCGATGCGGTACGACTAGGCCAAGACGGCCTCTAAATATATTTTCAATATTTACAAAATAATATAAAATTAGAAAGCCTTATAAGGCTTTCTAATTTTATATTATTATTATTATTTTTTTTTTATATTATTCGATTTATTTAATAGTTATTTCGTCAATAATAAACATGCCACGTAATAAATCAGATATAGGAGTATTTACTTTACTCTAACAAGAAAATAAGTTATAAGTTAATTAATAAGAAGACAAACAAAAATTAATTTTATCAATCAGTTTGTTTATAAATATTTATTCATCAGACAGCAATATCAAGTTGAAGCGAATATTATCCGTTGAAAACTTTTTATTGCTTATAATGTTTTGAAAATTGTAATTCTGTCTGTATGTGTATTAAAATTATTTTACTTTCCAGCTTCACGCTTTCACGCATTTATCCTGCTGTATCTACGAAGTAGGGTAGGCAGAGAGAGCCTATTGTAGAGAGTAGTGAAGCAAAAGAGAGACACCATTGGCCTAAGTATTCCCATTGTTACTTATTATAAAAAATGTTTGAATTAATGAGTGCAAATAAATATTATTTTTAACAAAGAATAACAATATATTCTATTAACTCCATCTTTGTAAATACTAAATATGTACAATGATAATTTAGTGATAATAAATCTGTGATAATAATGTTTTCTTAGATCTTCATCTTTTGTTAGATAATTCGTGATTATTATGTTTTTTTATGCCGTTATCACGTATAATTATCATCGTAAACCGACTTTACAGACAACTAGTTTTTTTGTTAATGTGTTTTAACTTTACGTTGTATCTCGCAAAGAGCAAGGAGGACAGAGGGAACGTAGAAACCTAGAGGACTCGAGGCCTTGCATGTCGAGTGGCGGAACACAACACCGCGGTTTTCCTCGTTACCAGTGCAAGAAATTGAATTTCATAACAATATATAGTTTTTTCGTCAAATTTTATAATTATACATTAACGAGAAGCTATCTTATAACTTATAAGTTTTGATTACGCGGTGAATTTTAAATAAAAAAAGAATAAATACTCCTATTTTTCACCTCTCTTAGCGCCCTACACTCTACCTACCTACATGCCAAATTTGGAGTTTCTGACTCCAGCAGTTCCATCTTTACATTGTCAGTTAGTCACGCAGTGACTGAAGAGTTTTATAGAGTAGAGTCTATCCAGATAAAGTCAGGTCAAACATATAGTTAATACAAGATATAATACATAAGATATCCTGTAATTAAAACGAAGTTTTCGAGTTGATTTGCAAAACAAGTGAATTTGATAAGCGCCGGCTTCCTTCTAGCTGCTCATTTCTATTTTTGCGAGAGGAATTAATTAATATTTTCACAATGGGCCCCATCGAGTCATTTGTTACCGGTAAGTATTGTGGAAACACTGTGGCTGTCGACTTGGGTAGATTTGTGTAGCTTCACGCTTTTTTAATGCGCTTTTATTATGTCAACTTTTGTTCTGTGCAAAGCTTAGCTTAGCTTTGGCATTACGTTGTATCTTGCACATATCAGGGTAGGCAGAGGGAACCTGGGAACCTAGTGTTAAGACTGTCCGTTTCCATTAAAACCATTCCGTTCTTAACGGCGCGCTTACTTTACCAGAGCGAGGAAATGGAAATATTAAATATTTCATGTCTCGAGTGGGAATCGAACTAACAATCTGTCCCATTTACAGTCGTACGCTTGTGATGCCTGTCACACGAACCCTCCAGCTTTGTAATATTTTATTAGTCTAAATTCAACATTTAGTACTAGCAGTGGCTCTCCACTCAACAGTGTACGAGGTTGAAGAAGCCGGCGAAGACAAATTACTTTATTTCTTCGTCTATTTATTTATTATGGCCCCTTCTGCTTTCATTATTTTTTTGTTTCCCACTGTCCCCTTGTTTTCCGAGTCACTTGGTTATCAGCTCAACAGTCTATTACTCATTTGTGGAAGTTTTATTAAGAACAATTTGGGCGTTTAACTAAGTATATTAGTAATGTGAGGCGACTTGGAACGTTTATGTGTGTGAGATGTGTGGCGTAACCCAACGCCGGGATTTGACTATGTAATTATATCGTTACTTGAACATTTTAAATTACTTTTAAATTAGGAAGTTAGTTATGGAGGTTTGATATAATATGTGATATTGTGAGATTTGAAAATAATTATTATTTAGCCTTCCTGGCGTGTGTACTAAATTTTGTCCACCAATTTCTCGTAAAGTAAGTCATATTGAGAGGATCTTTGTTTTTTTTGATTGCAGGGTTGGCTGAGGGAACCTGGGAACGTAGTGTTTACACACTCCATTCTCTTTACGCGGAAAAGCGTAAAGCTGTTTTTATAATCGTACAATTTTTTTAATGCGGCTTCTCCTGCATGTTTCGTGAAGACGCCTATGGTCTCTCAATAAATGGACTATCTATTTTTTTTAATTCGGATAAAAATATATATTGTTATGTTTTGATAGAGTATATATACATATATTGTATAAAGTCTCGATGAAGTATCATTTTAGTAGAAAATACAGTGTTTTAACACTAGGTTCTCTCTGCCTATTTCACTATATGAGGAAAAATCCATGAAGTTAAAGAAATATCATTGACTTACATAAAATATTCTAACCCGGACGCAGGTGTGGAATGTTTCAAACTCCGCTTAAAGATTCAGAAGCCCTCGTCCGAGTTCAGTCGAATTTTTCTCCCATTACACAATTCTTTACTTTCTTTGTGCTTGTTTATATAGAAAAAAATGTGTCTGTTGGATTGTACTTAAAATAGTATTTTTTTATATTAAAAAATAATAATATTGTATGCGGGGAAATTGGAATAGAGTCCATCGAGACTTAATAAGGAAGGCTGCTCGCGTGATGATTGTGGGCTCGATTTCCATTTGAGAGTGTGAATTTTTTTCATTATAGTGTTCTGATAAACAAAGAACAGCTTCTGGATGGAGGATTTAGCACGGAATAAAGCGTCTATGGAATAAGGCTGTCTCTATGAAAACTAATAGGCAAACGTTTGGTTCTAATGTCACTTACAATATCGACAACAACATTAAAATTCATCGTTCTTGCAAAAACGAGGAGTACTGTATAAAATTTTTAAAAAAATTTACAAAAATAATGTACAAAATATTTAAAATTCCCCTTCTTAATCGGCATCTTTTACAAAATGGGAAGGTTTTATATATTTTATTAAGAAATATTTGTCATAAATAGCAAGAAAGTAAGTCTGTATGACTTCGTAGCTAAGAAAAGTTAATTCCCCAAGGGCGATGGTTTTCCAAAACTTCATCTGACGTTACGCATGTATAATCTGTGCTCATTTTGAAACTTGACTTTTGTTTTTTTTCACAATCAAGAGAAGAGGCAGAAGTTGAAAAGCCTTTTTGTGTTTTGTATTTTTTTTTCACAGTGGACAGTCTTAAAGGTTAGTGTAGACTAGTTAAAATGATAATTAAAGTGTTTTATTTGTTATTTCAGGGATTTTGTTAGTATGTTCAGCTTAACGCAGTATCTTGCATATAGTAGGGAAGGCTGAGGGAACCTAGAGTTAAGTAAGATACTTCGTTCCCCACGCCTTGCGCAATTTTTTTGCAAAATTTGCACGTTGAGTGATGGAACTAAGAAGTGGGAAATGAACCCACAATTATTGCGTAACAACAACTAGCATCTTGAGCATATCAACATTGTAAGAAAAGAAATCGTAATGCTAGAACACTTGTTTGCGATTTCTGCGGATTTCTTAGTACCAGCGGCAAGACGGTTATGGATTACATTTCCTCTCGGTGAAAATATTATTTTCATTTTGTGTCTCTGGTAACGGTAAAGTAAACAGCAAAGCGCGACGCTGAACTCTGTCACTCATCACGCAATTATTCGAAAATTAGGTGTAAAATAGGGAATTGAGTATTTTAACACTAGGTTCCCTCTGCCTACCCTTCTACCCTTCTACTTTTACGTGAAGCTAAAAATATTGAAAAAGTTACAAAAACACCCGATTTTACAGCTCTAACACTGCACCGTGTGTACCGACCTTAGTTCGTTAGAGGCAATCAAGCACTTGCTGATTGTTAAGTCTCGTCCCTTTGAAACAATCACAATTGTAGTCGCTACGGTTTTAAAGTATGACATTTTTAAATTGTTAACTTACAAATGCGGTGTTTCTTATTTACAGAGCTAGGTAGATTAATTTTTTTGCTAAAAATGCCATAAAATAGTACACCATTATGGCAAATGATTCGTATAATATTTTAAAATTTCCATACAAAAAACGGAACAGGAAATAGGTATTAGCATAACCCTTTAGGTGTAAAAAACAGTCGTCTTCCAATTTTTTTACCCTAATTCACGTCATTTATCCAACCCTGCCTTTTAGGTATCGTCCTAACAAATGATCTTTATTTCCATAGCGATAGTGATGTGACAGCATATATACTCAGTTTGTGTTTTTTGTTTTCTTTTCATATATTTTAGAATATTGCAGGATAGAATGGTATTATCGATAATATGTCAGCTCACTCTTTATTATTTGCATGTTTAATTATTTTTTAATACAATCAAAAAACCACTTACTTAAAGAATTGTCATTTTACTAAACTTTGTGTACAAGGATTATTTTTAATTTTAGTTCCAATTTTTTATCACTAAAATATTATTAATATTAAGATAGGTAGTCCTCCCTCATTCCTAAGTATCATATTTCCAGTTAAATCCAATTATTGAATAAAACTGAATTTCTAAATAAAACTAAATATGTATTGCACATACATCTATTTAGGCGTTAAAGTGAGAAGCTGAATATAAATAAAAAATAAAAATCGAATAAAGACCGAATCAATTATTTTTTGTCAACGCTCGCGCGTCCCTCGTCCTTCTATTAGACAGGTGTAAACAACAATTTACTTGGGCCCGTAATAAATTCACGTCTGATTTAGTTCATTCGTTTTTTTGGAGTTCTGTAGTTCGATAATAAAAATGAAAAAAAAAATAGTAAGGCGATTGCAACTCGCACTTGATCATTTCTGTTGATTTATTCACCTCTCGCATGTAGCGTGGTAGGTAGAGAGGACGTAGTGTGAACACTCTTCGTTTTACTATTACTTTATTCAATACCTACATTGTTTTTCTCAGGTTGAGTAACATGTTTTATCACGCAGTGTCTCTAAAATTGGGTGCGTAGAGGACAGAGTGTCTTAACACTGAGCTCTCTCTCTGCTTAACCNTAAAAATCGAATAAAGACCGAATCAATTATTTTTTTGTCAACGCTCGCGCGTCCCTCGTCCTTATATTAGACAGGTGTAAACAACAATTTACTTGGGCCCGTAATAAATTCACGTCTGATTTAGTTCATTCGTTTTTTTGGAGTTCTGTAGTTCGGTAATAAAAATGAAAAAAAAAATAGTAACGTAGGCCATTGCAACTCGCACTTGACCATTTCTTTTGATTTATACACCTCTCATATGTAGCGTGGTAGGTAGAGAGGACGTAGTGTGAACACTCTACTTTACTATTACTTTATTCAATACATTGTTCTTCTCCGGTTGAGAGAGTGCGTAGAGGACGGAGTGTCTTAACACTGAGCTCTCTCTCTGCTTAATCATTTATGTGGAGGATATAGAGTGATGTAACAGAAAACTCTACATATGTATACTTATTATTCCTTTCAATTATCTTGTAAAAGATCAACAAAAATGTCTCTATCTCATTAAAAAAACCCATTGCAACTGTCTTTACACATAAATATTCCATACAAACTCATATTTTAAGAGTCACTTAAATAACGTATCCCATACATAAATATATAATTGCATTTGAGAAATCGTGTGAGAAAAATGATTTTCTTGATATCAAAAGATTACGATAATAAATTGTTCCTATCTGATCTGTCTTCTACTATGGGTAAAGATTACACGTTTTTATGGGGACTTCGAGTTCTAAATGGTACCATCAGGTTAAGATAGGTTTGGGAAGATTTATTGAGCACTTTTAGGTTGGGAATTCTATTTTGTGGGGTGTAAATTAATTTGTTTGTTTATACTAGGTACGTATATATATGGTGAAGGCCAATCATGGCGCAGAAGTACAAGTGACTGCAAACGTAACTGGTTTTGGATTCGGATCCCACTCGAGGAAATAAAAAAATTAATGTCTTCTGGTAACGAGTGCAATAATTTCATTTAATGTTATCTGGTTCGCTCTGTTAACGAGGCCAATAATGGAGTCGAACAGAAGTGCCTTAATAGGAACTGAGTGCTTGTATTAGTTTTGTTTTATCTCGTTAGTGGAGAACGGAGTGTCTTAATATTAGGGTCCCTCTGCCTACCCTGCTCTGTATACGTGAAGCTGATTTGGTCACGGTAATGCAATTTTATCCTTATATTTCATTACTTGAAAATGCGAGGAACAGGATATAAAAGCTAGTATGATAAAAATACCTAAAACTAGCTATATCATTATTAATAAAACTTTTTAATAATATTTTCCGTAGTAAGGGTGAGCTACCAACAATACCTCGCAGTCAACTATAACTCAGCGCGAGGATAACTGTCTACATGACGTAGCTGAGTATTGATTATTGAATGATTTGAACTTAGATACTGAAATAAAACTTTGGATTACATTCATATTTTATATATCATGAAAGATGATACTTCGCCTCGCTTAGATCAATTGGTGTATTTTTTTTAATGAATGGTACCTAGTTGACACTACCGCCAACGACCACGTGTAACACCAGAGGAGTAACAACCATAATGTATGTAAGTTTTTATATTTGCCCGCATATAAGGATAGGCCGAAAATAATAATAAAAAAGTATAAAACAAAAACAATAGTTAAGTAGGAACAGTCGGAACCTATTTAAATTTAACAGCACTCCTTGTGGAAGTGAAGCTTTAAGACAGTAGGTTCCGACTGGTAATCCTAATGAACTATTGGGTTTGTTAGTTTTTTCACTTTAGTTTTATGCAACCTGTATTTTTTTTATTAAAAATGTTCTAAAAATAATATAAACGCGGCAAGGTTCGATTGAATGTAATATTGAGTGTTGAGTGAAGGCACTCAACATGCAATGAATGCCTCCAGAATTCAGCAGAAAGTGGGTAACGGATATGTCTTAATGGGAACGAGAACTTTCCATCAAGTTGTGGAAGTATTGCGTCTTGTCGTCCTTAACTTAACGCCGTAGCTTGTCTCATTACCAGAGCGAGGAAGATAAAAATATTTGAAGTTTAATTTCATCAAGAGAGAATCTAACCCACAAACACTCGCATTTACAGTCGCACCCCCGCTTGAACCCCAGCGCCACGGCTGGTCTCAATAAAATATATATGAATAGTTTCTATTTTAATACACAACTTATTATGATATTTTATAAGGATATAATATAAAATATATGAATCGAATCCACCTATGTTGCTACTGACAGCTAATTTTTGTTTGCGGAAACAACTTGTATTAACCATCTTATATATTATGTATTAGCTAGGGATGGCAAGGCTTTTCATAGAAATCAGTTTCAAAGCCATTACGAATGAGATTTTAGTATCGATTTTTTGTGAATTCATATATTTTTTTTATAGCTTCGTGCTATACGCACATAGCAGGGTAGGCAGAGGTTGAAAAGCGGAACTTAACGCCGGGCTTTTTGCCTTAGTGCCGGAGCGATGAAATGAAAATATTAACAAATTCATTTTATCGAGTGGGGATCGCACTCACAACCATCGCGTTACAATCACACCCTCATGCGCCACAACGGCCTCGATCAGTCTTTTTTCGATTGGAAAAAGTGCAAATATGTCATTGTTGCACAAAATGAGCGACAAAATGACATCTTTAAGACAACATACAGTAGTGTTATTAAATAGAAAGAACAATAAAAAAAGTGTTATTACAGTAAGCCAGTGTCGCTGCTGTGAATGGAAAAAAACGTGTCCTTTGAACCTGAATACGTCTACAGTGATATATGGTGTTACTAGATACGTGCAATTGTTGATTGATATGTAAATAAGAATCAGCTTCACTCTGCTGGGCGTGGGATACAGGATCCCACGCCCAGCAGAGTATGTAGAGGGAACCTCAAGTTAAGAAACTGGATAACCCCACTTTTCGCTGAATTCATTTGGAGGTTTCATTGGAGGCATTGCGTGTTGCGTGGCGCAACTCAACGCCGCGCTTTGTCTCGACACCAAACCGAAGAAATGGAAATAAAAAATTAAATTAATATTTCATTTCCTCGATTGGACTTCGAATCCACAACCAGTCGCGTTTGCGGTCACGGTATATGCCCCTAAGCTACGACTGGTCTCTTAATTGATACGAGTATATGCCATTAACTAAAAAATACTATAAAGTCATTAAAAAGAACGAATTACGAACGTAATAAGCCTATAGCACTATATAATATGTATAAATCAACTTAAAAATATATCTTCCAGACGACCTACTTCTGCGGCCTTCACACAAAAAGGTGTCTGTCACTGGTACTGGAGGTACGGTGCGCAAAAACGTCTACGTTTGTAAGTATGTGTGTAGTGTTGTCAGAAAAAGCGTGTGTTTGATATAATATAAGGAAATTAAAAATGATTGTGGACACGAGAGTTATGGTTACGATTTCTGGAATAAATGAATTGATTTAATTTTCTTGCCCTAGTAAGAAGGCAAAAGGGCGACACGTGAGGAATGGAGTGCCTTAACTCTCTGGTTACCCTTCTGGATAAAACATAACGCAAATAAAAGCATTATTATTGTTTTCTACGAAGTGTTTCACGGTTTTTATCTCTCGTTAAATTTTAACTCTTAAATAATAAGGCAAAGTAAATAATGCAGATTTTTAATCAATACTTATAAGAAAAATAAGAAAATACTAGTCATATAAAAAAACTGCACTTTAAATTTTTACATGGAAAAAATATTACGATAAGGTTGGTTGATGGTTTCTAGGACCTGGACTTGATTCGCAAGTCCCAGTCACTACTTCGCGCTCCTCACCTCCACGATGGGTACTATTATCCTGTATTTGAGTATTGTTAGTTTAATATAAAATTTCCGTTACTGAGTTAAAATTAGGCCGGCTTGTTAAGTTACAACTGGGAAACTGAGTGTATGGAAGCACTAATAAATAATTTCCCGAAACTCTTACGGAAACAGGAAAATAGTGGGATTTTCTATCTTAAAGTACATCTAAGCAAAGTTATGGACGATGACTAAATCATTAAAAATTTGATACATTTATAAAACACACTGTAATTACAATTGTAACTTATACAATTTTTATTTTATGTTTTACATATTAGGGTTACCAAAAATGTGTCTTTAGAAAAATTTTTTATACAACTATTTGGCATAAAGATGACTTTATGCGCCGACCCTACCACTAATAATTTGCGCCAAGCGAAGCGTCACTTTTAATCTCAATATTCAGATGAGCACAATATGAAACTACAGCATTCCATCTCTTTTTAACTCGTAAAATCGTATATATCTGTCCCTTTTTAAATTGGTATAGCTAATAATAAAATTCGTACCGTTTGTGTGTACAGTGAAGTTTATGACTTAAGCTTAAAAGGATTTATGAGTTTAGTTGGGTCTTTGTGGAAACTCTTCTATCTTTATTTCCTAACTAATGCTGTATAAAAAAAGGTTTTTTTGACATTTTCTCATTTAGTGCCTGAATCCTCGGGAAAATAATTTAATATGACGAATTTAATTTCCTCGCCTAACAAAGTAAAGCGTGGCGTTAAGTTCCGTCACTCAATACGATGCAGAACGGAGTTCTTAACACTAGGTGCCCTCTGCATATGCTGGATAAAGCTTGGAACTAGAAAGAAAGGAAGTGGTGTAGTATAGAAATATTTAATGTTTAGGCCCCAGATCTCAAAGCCGCACATAGTCTCTTTAATATAAAAATACATTATACAAAAATCTTTATGGAATGTTCATTTTCTAATACAATGTATTCAGTTAGATATTTACTTTCTATATTTCTATACTTTCATTAAATTGTTAAATTAAACTAAACTTTGGTTAGGAGACACAGCGCGGCGTTCGCCGTAATATCCTGAAAGTTAGAAAGTGGAGAAGTTTAAACTAGGTGTCTTCTGCCTACCATGCTATGTCCCCCACATTGGATTGGCGTTGGATTTCCCCACTGTAGCAAAGACTCAAAATTGGGGAAAAGTCGAAAATTGAGTGTTTTGACACTATTTCTTCAATCCTCTCTGCACGTATTCTGTAAAGGTATATTCACCTTTACAGAATACCTGAAGGTATATAAAATATATAGATACATATAACATTTTGAGCTTTCATCCATTCCACAGAAACGTAACAATATCCCAACACTAGCAATTTGTCAGTATTCGTATCTGTGGACCGCTAGTGAGGGGTATTTGCTGATGTTATAGACAGCCATTAATCGAATGAAACTGCACTATGCAACGCAGCGTGATAGATCGATTCTGTGTTTTAGGTAAAGATTGAAAAATGTATTGTGTGTCTTGGAAATCGATTTTTCTGTGTGTTTTGTTTGTTCTCTTATTGTTTTAGGATTTTGGAGGATAATTGGAAGGTATTGGTCATTATTTTCCCTCAAATTCTTTTTAAAGCAAGGCGTTTTCGCGTAATGAAATTTATGTTTAAAGTAATGAAAATAAAGCTTATAATTAAATTATTAAATGAGCAGCAAATTATTCGGATATAATCTTCAGTAAAGGAATCTCTCAATAAATAATTTTTAATACGATACGATTACAAAAAACGTAATGTTGTGCAAAAAACGCTTAAAAATACAACTTTTTACACCAATTATGCTAAGCTATATAGAATTTGGTCGTCTGGTGATGGCTATAATTTATATTAGTTTAAATATACTTACATGAGCCTATACAAAAAGTGAGGGACGGAGTGTCCAAACACTTCCGCCTACCCGGCGACGATATTAAAATAATTAATTAACAACAAAAGTAATAATACAAAAACTTTCTCAATAATAGCTACAATGCTCCTTACTTACTCACAAAATAATAATAGAACAAAACTCAACCTATATTCAACCTGTCCACTGGAAAGGCATGGGAAATCGTAACAATAGAAGTTTTAATACTTTGGTAAAGAAATATGTGACCCATATATACTAGGTTACAGTGTGGAATAATTATATATACATATGTATGTCTGTACGTATTTGTATAAAACACTTTGTACCAGTAATTATTACTTAGTTAGACGGTACCCGTCTCAATAGAACAAGGCACACAATGCCCACTCTTTGTATTCGATATGACTTGTAGTGATGTGTAATGTCGATATCGATAAACGTTTGTTTCCTGTCACATATATGTTTTCCTGTTACTGCGCGGAAAAAGAAAAATAATAAAATTATCTTTTTGTTTTTTATTTTTGACTTATTCGAATACTTGTTCGTAATTTTGAACCTGGTTGTGTAAATTTTAAATATATCCATTTTTCAGTTGTTCCACAACAAATTCAAACTTTGAAATCATATCTACTCTATATAGTCTGCTGCCATGACGCAGTGAGAAAGTTTTAAACTATATGTTTGAATATATGATTTCCACTCGTCAAAATGTTTATTTTTAATTTGTCTCAGTATATTTTTTTATAGGTGTTTATAATCTAATAAGTTAGGTGGCCAGCAATATTTGTCATAATATATAATATTTTTCAAATAAAAATCCCACTGTTAATCTTTCTGTCCACCTCGCAAAAAGTATAAAATTTAAGTAATGTTTAGCGTTAGGCAATTATTAAAAGCTTTAAAGAATTAAATGCTCACAATAAGCTGAAAAGCTATTTAACATTAACCGACCGCCATTAAGCGTTGACCAAACAGCGGATAATAATCAAACAAAACAATATTTGGTGAGCAAATACAGGTTCGAATTCACGCGCGAAAGGGTCCTTAATCTCTTCAACGATGGATAATTTTTGTACGTAAAACAAAAATATGCTTAGAAAATACACTTTTAATTTTAACAAATGTGCTTAATTTTTTTTGAAGTTTTATATGTTTTTTCATTTTTTTTAATTTTATATGTATTTGAGAAAGAAAAGCCTGTGTGTGTTGGGATAATGAAATGTAACGTAAATATTTAATATACTGATATAGAAAATACGAATACGAAGGCGTGTTGAATGGCGGAAATCAACGCGACGGTTGTGGGTTCGAACCCCACTCGAGGTAATAATAGGTAACTCATATAGTATATTTGATATTAGAATTACTTTTAAACTTAATTTAAAAAGTGGTTTTAATAAAATTCGTGTTTGCAAAAGTTATATTATATTTCCTAATACGAAATATGTATTAAACTACAATTTAATTGATTCTGATTTATAAAGGAGAAAAGTTCTTCTTTTATTGCAATTTGACTCATCTTTCTTATATAAATATTTGTTATTTAACATCGGATACAAATTCTATCGACACTACGACACTCCGTCTCTAATATGCAAGGCCGGGCCACGATAAAGAAGCATAAAAGAAAATCTTACAACAATAAACAGCGGTTGACGAGTTAGCTCCGGCGGTACCGTCGGTGCGGAACTTGTTTGAACTGTAAATATTTTAATTTAATTATTACTTTTGTTTAATTTTAGTTACAATGTTTTGTAGTTTAAGAAAATTGTGAGTGCTAATTTGAATAAATTATTTATTAAATTTTACGGTTATATATTGTGATTGAATATAATATCTATATTATATGAATTGTTGTACAAATTAGGCGATATGTGGGGATTGAATTGTTTTCATTAAATGTGCTTTCTGCCTACCCTGCTAAATGCGGAATATAGAAAAAAGGTTCCTATGAATGGATAGAAGGAAAGACAAAAAATACAGTGCGTCATTTTCATTATAACAAAAGTAATTATATCAATTACAATAATGTGATTCATTTTAAAAATAGATATGTAAAAAGTATACGAAGAAAAAATTATAAAGTAAGCCTCAATGCATACGTTAACTTACAAATCACTATTATTTACTTGTATATTTTTTCATCTTGACGCTTGTACCCGCATATAATTTAAATAATATTACATTCACCAATCATATTATTTTACATCGAATTATATAATATTAATTTTTAATTTAAAATAAAACTACTTAAAAATTTTTATGCTAACGCTACACACAGCCGCGACCGTATTTGCAACAAATTGTATTTTATCTGTGATTCCTCACAAAGCCTTCTTTGACAGTAATGATACTTACACCGAGTGCGCGTCCTTACGAGTATACCCACTGAGTTCAAAAGAAAATTTATTTCAAACTCCACATGTGCAAGGAAAACAAATTAGACATTTACCATTCGTTGCTTGTAAATGTGTTTAGAGAGAAATGCAAAGTTTTTTAATTTCACGCAGCGACAAAGCGTTTCACTGTAAACACGGCGTGTGCGAGTTCGATTCTTGCTCTAGGGAATGGAAATTATGATTTATTAATGTTTTAATTTCTTTGCTATGGCACCAAGGCCCATCGTTGAGTTCTGCCACTCAACAAGCAATGCTTCGTAAGTGAGGAACGGAGTGTCTCAATACTAGGTTCCCTCTGTCTATCCTGCTGTGTGCGGGAATCGAACCCAAATCCCAACACCCTTGTCACTGCGCCACCACGGTATCTTGAAAAAAATGAGAGGTGACTGATTATACTATTTGAGGGTCTGCACTTCTGCAGTATCATTCAACATTCAACCTCTCTGGGTGGAAAATAGAAAATTTGCAAGATAAGTATTGTGAGAAAGATAAGAAAATGTTATCAATTGATTTTGTCGAAGGCAGTTCAAGGCCAAGTCAGATTAATGGGGTAAGCTCCAATAGTCTGATAGAACGACAATATAACGTGTCTCTTGTGAGTTGGAAAAGAGCCTATAGCTTTTATTTTTAAATCTATACTAAGAAAATGTAATGTTATCTCGGGAACTAGATTAAATTAAAGAACTACTGGTATTTTGTATTAGAATATTATAACATCACGCTACCACCAATAGGATCGGAGTAAAGAGAGAATGCGTTTGAGAGCTTCCGTTGCGTGTTATGTGCTCAGTGGAATGGATGTACTATTTGACCATGCAGATGAACATCCATTCTGGTAAAATACATCGTAGTGAAGCCCGAGGGAACCTGGAAAGCTAGTGCTAAGACACTCCGTTCACCATTATCAGATGAATTTTGTAAGCATTGTCTGATGGCACAGTTTAATGTCTTGCTTTGAATTTTTACTAGAACGAGAAGATGAAACCATTAAATATTTCATTTCCTCAAGTGAGAATCGAATCAACAGTTTTGTCGTGTTTACGGTCAATCATTTGTACCTTTAGACCACGACTGGCCTAGAGCTAAGATTTTAACTATAATAGCATCACGTTTTTTCCTGCATAGACAGAGGAAGCGTAGTATACGTACACTGCGTTCTCCGCACATCACCCTAATTTCGAAACATTTTTCGAACAACAACACAACAATGTTGAGTGACGGAATTCAACACTGCGCTTTGTTACTAGAGCGAGGGAATAATTTACTTCTTCTCGGAGTTGTAATCGAACTCACAACCGTTTACAGTTCTCTTTACAGTTAGACGCTATGCCACGATGACCTCTTATTATATTGTTATGTTACTTGTATAGAAAAGCAGGCTATTATAAATTTTATCTTGAAGGTCCCTCTATTATAATAAGTTTTATACAATGCCGGTATTTTCAAGGAAATGTATTCAGCTACGTATATAAAGTAGCAGAAATCGATGATATTTTAAACGCTCGGTGGAATAACAGATTTTTATTATTGTTTCCTATTTATTCCGCTAAGTACGAGTTGATTTGGAAGTTTGAGTGGTGGAACTAAACGCTGTACTTTGAAACGTGATTAAATGAGGTTAGGCCAGTCGTAGCACAATGTACAAGCATGTGACAGTAAACGAGAATGTGGATTCAATTTTCACTCGAGGAAATTAAATATTTAATATGTTAATTTCCTCGCTCTGAAAGCGCGGATGCAAAGCGCGGCGTTGAGTTCCGCCACTCAACATGAAATAACTTGAGATTTCGACAGAAAATGTAGCACAGTCTCAAATCAATATTTAAATGGGAACGGATTGTTTCAATACTAGCTTCCCAGGTTTCCCCGGATAAAAAAGTAAAGATAGTTTTTAGAATTTGATCTCTATTTAACATCTAGTATTCTATTGTGTAACTTTACCTATCTTTGTATTACTCCTCTACATACGACGTGACATTAGAGACAAGATTAGTGCTCAACTGGCACGGTAAGAACGCCATAATCAACGAACAGAAGAGAACAAAACAGACATTTCCATTCGTCTACGCAGACGTCAGACAAAGTCACAGGTTCAGCTTATAGCTATACATATTGTATGGCACATACCGAAGGTAAATTAACCGAGGCCTATAATTCTAAGCGTGTATTAACAAGACACACGGCTACAATAAAGGAGTAGTTATGTGCAACATTCCGTGGTTAGAATGTTCCAGTAAAACACCAGTTTACTTAATTAATGGCGAATAACTTGGAATGAGGTGAGGAAAAAAGGCTGTTTTGAATTTAATTGTTGTTTCACGCTCTATCCCGCATAAAAAAGGGAAGGCAGAGGGCAATTAGTATTAGAGGGCACTCCGTTTCCCACATTAATTCCACCGATTGGAAATCAAACCTACAACCTTAACTTAAGGTTCCGTCTGCCTATCCTGCTATTTCAGTATGTAGCATGAAGATGAAATAATAATAAAGTTTTATGTATGTATTGTTATTCTTATAAGTAAAAAAATTTTTTAACAAACAATTTATTTGCCCTTAAGCAAAAATACAGGTTTTCTATTAGTTTTCTATTAGAAAACCTGTATGTTCGCAAAAGTATTAGTTCAGCATAATATTTGAATACAATAATAACGAAACTGTATTGAAGTTATATGATATAAACAATGTTTCAGATTTACTTTAATAGTGCGGTAGAAGGAGAACTTAGTGACAAATTAGGGAAATTCACAATTTAAATATATTATAATTTTAGTAAATTCCAAATAAGTAGCAGCAAATTATTAACGGAATATTTTCGAGTTTTTTTCTAATGAGCCTCTTTTAAAGCGTGGATTGAGCAAAACACTAGTCTTCACAAGTCTCACAAGTCAATATGTAAGCAAATTCTTGTATACACAATTTATATACCTTATCTGAAATATGGCTTAAATTCACACAGCTTAAACAGCTTAAACATTTTTCTTGTTTGTTGTATCTTAGGGAACCTAGTGTTAAGACATTAACAAGCAAATGGGAATCGAACTGATATATAGATACTTACTATAATATCTCTAATAGTTACCTATTTTCGAGATTGACAAAAATAAATAACACATTCTGCTTTGAACCCGCGACAACCGTCATAGAGGCCTGTCCTCTAATATAACTCTACAAGGGTCAATATGTAAACAAAGTCCCACACACACAATGTAGTAGAGTCGCTGTCCACAGTTAATGTTCCCAGTGCGAAGGTGATGTATATTACCGACGATAACTTAGCGGCACGTTCCTTTGCACGAGTGTAGATTGGGGAGTACGTGGAGTTTATGTGTTTAATATTTTTTGACGTGATAACGTCTTGACGGTGGCTGCATGACCAAAAACCTCGATGGTTATGTGTTCGAATCTCACTCGGGAAAGTTTATTATTTTTATTTCCACCCTCTGATAACAAGACAAACCTCGGCGTTGAGCTCTGCGCTCAACATGCAATGTCTCGTAAATTAATAATTGATTAAAGAGTGAAACTAAGAAAAAATATAACTTTAACCAGCCAACAATATTTTAGTTTCAGTTTAAACAAAAGGGATGAATTAAGAAAGTTTAAAACTGTAATTGAAAGTTTCTATAGTTCGCAATGCTAATCTGTTAACTTTTGAAACGGATGCCTTTGATAAGGGCGTGACAATTAAATTTTCGTTAACCTTCAAATAAAATAAAATAATAGTTTGAAATTATAAAAGTTATAGTTGAGAGTGATGTTACACAACGGCACAGCATCTGACCATTAGCGCGACGTTTGTGAGTTCGATGCCTATTCAGGGAATTAATTATTTTTATCGAGCTACTCTGAGAATAGAGCCAGGACCTAAGTAGTGGAACTCTTCAGAGGTTACTATTAATCCACGCGAGGTTAGGTTCATATAATTTACAACTCCGAGCACATTCTGTAGCTCTTTGTGTAGATTGTAAACAAGTATTTTTAGTTCTTTTTAATTATTTTATTAAGCTAAAGAAGCGAAAAGATAGTATGACACAAATACCTACGAGTATGTTGTTTTTAACAAAATTATAAAAAAAGAAAAATACGAAAAGAAAAAATCATAATAAACACATTGTAAACATATCTATTCCATATATTTTCCCATTCCGTATCGAACCACGCGCTGGACACCAATGCTCCAATAAAATGGACGTTAGACACCGACGTACACTCCTCCACAACTTCCATTCTTATTTACTTATATTGTATGGAGAATATCTTATTTGTCAATACATTTAAGTCCATCTAGGTCCAGTGGTAGTGATAGTGGTGGTTTATGGGTTCGCATTTCACTCAGGGAAATAATTATAGATCAATCATTTTAATTTCCATGCTTTTTTAATTTTTAAGTTTAGTTTGGATCTGAGAACTGCATTACTTGTAGCCTCTCTCTAACTCTACAGCTTAAAAAAACTCTTGGAATTTACCCAATAGTCATGCGTTCAAATCTTTTCTTTTTAACTTCAGGCTGTATCTTGCATGTAACATGTTAGGTGGAGGGAACCTATTGTGAAGACACTTTGTTCCCTACTTACCGCCAAAATTTCGAGCTATTGCGTGTTGAATAGCGGAACTAAACGCCATGTTTTGTCTTGCTACTATAACGAAAAAAAAAAAATTCCCCAGTGGGAATCGAACAACTACTATTGCGCCAGATGGTCTCTTAAAAGTTTTTTCTCATTTTTATTACAATACAACTGGTGTGCTCGTCTGTACGCCATTATATACAAAACGAATGATACTATTATTAATCATTGTTATAGCATAAATAAATATATGAGGATATGAATTATGTTTAACAAAAGATATAGTGACTTATTAGAAATGGTGTACCTTGTGTTCTATGAAAATAGTGTATTTGTCACTTGAAGCATTTTTGTTTAGTTTCACGCATCCCGCATTTAGCAGGGAAGGCAGAGGGAACCTTCTATGGTTAAGATACTCCGTTCCTCACTTTTGTATATTGTGTGTTGACTGGCGCAATTCAACGTCGCATTTTGTCTTGTTACCAGAGGAGGAAATGAAAATAAGTGAAGTGAGCGAATCCATCTCGAGAGAACGATTAAGTATATTTAATTTATTTTCATTTTGTCACTCAATATTAAATATTTTGAAAATTGAGCAGTGCATGCCTACACTACTATGCAGGAAAGACATAAACGAAACATTGCATAATATTTAAAGTTTTAATTAGAGTAATAATAAATAATAGTAATATTTTGTTGTTATATCGAAACTACTAGAATTAATACGATTAATTTTATTTTGATATTTTAAAAAATAATTGCGTACGTAATTTGTTTTAAGGAAAAAAAGGTTTTACAGATATTTACTTATATATTTTTTTGTGTAATTCGATTTCGTCTCGGTGGAAAAAGAAAATATTTTCATTTCCTCGTTTGATAACAAGACATAGCGCGGAGTTGAGTTCCGTTTCTCATCATTAATGTCTCGAAAATGGAATGTCTAATGTCTAGGTACGCGGGATACAACGCCAAGCTGTATTAACTTGTAAAGTGTGCCATCGCACCACGATATCATTATTTTCATACTATTTTAGCAAACATAAAGCTGAAACCATGTCAAACCATTAGAGCTTTTTAGAGACAGCACTTAAACTTTTTCACATATCTCGAACGAGCATAAAGAGAATCACAGTAGTGGAACGTTTAAATATTTTATGTGCATGTGTGTATGTACGTGTACGTATACCTCAAGAATTATGCCACATTTCTTTTTGATAGGATAAATGTAAAAGCTTTAGTTATATATTTCAAATATACTAGTATGTATTATTTATGAATACGAATGAGTGATACAATAAATATATTATAATATTTTTTTCAGCGTCACGTTCTATCCCGCTTTTTTCGCCGAATTAAAATGTCCAAATATCCAAGTCTACAAAGAATACTTTATAAAGTACAATACTCTAAAAAGAATGTTCGAAAACTCAAGCTTATCAACTTTTATTTTATTTAATTTCCTGTTGACTTACAATCCTGAAATTGATATGGCACCTTCGGCGGGTGAGTGCGGCTCCCATTTGACTGATTTTTTTTATTCATCTAATTAAAATCGTTTTAAAAAATCGAATATTTTATTTTGGACATTGTCTTCTACATACATACATACGAGTATATTATCAAACAATTTTACAATATAATACTCAATATCTTAGAGTAACGGTAAATGTTTATAGAACGTGCTTCATGCTGCTTCTTCTAGTTTAAATAAACTAATAACTATAGTAAATACTTCCATATATGTAAATTTATATAAGTAAATTGAAGTAAAAACAAAAGCTAGTTCTAATTAAATTAAAGAAATGTATTGGATAGTCCATTTATCGAGGAAGGTTATGGACTAAAATATATCACGTTTACCATTTCGATGTAGGCCACTGTACCAGAGTTACCCCATAATTAGGAAATATCACCTTGATATCTAGTTACTGTCTTTTGCTCACGAGGGAGAAACTGTAGGAAAAGCTAGTAAAATATATAAAATAACAGTTATATCCCGCGACTTCGTTTGAGTATTTCATATGGTTTTCGTAGTTCGTTGAAATTTTGTGGAGTGATCTACTACTACACTCCAGACGGGGCCTAGATGCCAATTTCATTTTGGTAGCTGAATGTTTTCGTTTGCCTTGTCAGTCAGTCAGTAAGGGTTTTATATATACGGTTAGGATCCAGATATTTTTGGTATTTTCCAGGTATTTCTGGTTTTGTTTTTTTGGTCGATCGACGCTCCAATAGAATTTAAATGGAATAATCGGCTAGGAAAGGAAATATACATATATAAGAAGGGACGAGGCCAGTCATGACGAAGGGGCACAAGTGTGGAATTATGAACGCGACTGGTCGTGGATTTAATTCCCACTTGGGAAAATGAAACATTTAATATTTTCATTTTCTCTGGTAACGAGGCGAAGTGCAGCAATATTTTAATACATTTTCCAAAAGGACAAACAATCTTTTTCGTAGTGTGGAATAACATATAAAAACCTAAGTAACATTTTATAAATACATTTTCTAAAAAAGTACTCTTAATTACAAAATTAAAAGGAAAACTATTTCCTCGACAAATCCGACCTCTGGTAACGATTTTCTCGTACTTAGTTAACTGGAACTTTGAAATAAAAAAATCACACACAGATTAACCAATTCGAGGCGCTAAAATCTGCTTTTATACTGAAAAATCCGGTTTCATCCGGTCTGAGCCGGTCGATGGTAATATATTAGGGTACCTCACAGAACAGTCTGATGGAAATGGTATGAGTATTTGTTTTCAATGGTTTTGGGTTCGAATAAAATATATTTGGTAAAGTTTAATTGAAATTTTCGGAAAATCTACATTATGTATGTAAGCACACTGCGACAACTTGCAGATTCGATTTCCACTCAAGAAAATTAAATATTTGAATGTTAAATATTTTCTTAAACACGTAATGCCTCCAGAATTCGACTAAAAATGGGAAACGGAAGTGTCTTAATGGGAACACAGTATCTTAGCACTAAATTCCCAGGCTCCCGCTATCTATCTTGTTATGTGCAAGATATAGCGTGAAACTAAAAGAAATGTACATCCTTCATAAGTCTTCTATGCAATGTGATATTTTCAACGTGGCTAGTAATCAATTGACGAATTGAATTTAAAAAAACGCTACAATCCGCGACGGTTGTGGGTTCAATTCCCACGAACGGTAAGTAAACGAACAGTGTCTCAGCCCTGCCTATCCCGCTATACGGGATACAGCGTGAAACTAACCCGTATTATATAGCCGATGTACATTTTAGTCAATTCTTCTACACTAAAAGCAGACTTCGAATGACCAGATGAGTCGATCTGATTCAGTTTAGTAAGCGATAGGGTTAGTAAGTGATATTGTTACTTAAAGGTTTCTATTATTGAATTAACTATGGGTTTGACTCTTAGTTAGTGTTGGTGACATTTTATAGTTGAATTGAATTATGATTTGGGAAATTCAATGGATGGTTGTTATTAACCGACTTCTAAAAGAAAGTTATTAATTAGACTTTCTTTTTTTTCCTATGTTTATGAGGCTAGTCGTAGCACAGGGGCACAATTTGTGACGTGACTGGGGGTTCGATATTTCTTCGCTTTGGTGTCGAGTCAAAGCGTGGCGTTGGTTTCCTCCATTCAATACGCAATGCCTGCAAAATTAGGCGGGAAGTGGAGAACAGAGTGTTCTAACACTAATTTCCTTTATCCTACCGCGCTGTGTGCGGGATAAATTTATTTATTTACGCGCTTTGCTAAGATAATTGGCGGCGTTGAGTTCCGGAACTTAGCACGCAAAGTCTCGAAATAGAAGGGAAGGGGAAGAAACCCAGTGCCGCAATGCGAGATACGCTCATTCATAGCTTGCTGTATTCAAAAAATGCGTGGGGCTTATAAAACCGCGTATGTATATTGTGTACATACGCATATTAGAAAACGATTAAGAGACTGTTCTTGCACGAAATAACTTATATAATTATATGTGTGGCAGAACTCAACGCCGCGCTTCTTCTTGTTACCAGAACGAGGTAATGAAAGTAATTCATTTCCCCGAGTGGGAATCGAATCTTGTATCTTTTTAGATATAGATAGATATAGAGAAGGTTAGATCTCTAGCTAGTAATATAATCTTGAACAATTAGTCTGTAACGTGGATTTAGGCTTTGGCACGGTTACTGTAATTGAGCTACGGACTCTCAATGTTAACGAATTTATTACAGTGCGCACGAGAAATGTGTAGATGCGGCAATTGTACATTTTTTAAAGATTTTTTATTTATTTTATTTCAAATATCTAAACTGAATATTATTAAAGGGGAGAATGACTTTTGTGGAACGCGCTTATCTCAGGAACTAATGGTTCACATTTAAAAAAACTCATTATACCTGAGACCCGCGACGACCCCGTGGATTTAGAATGTGTCACGTGTTATACAAAACTTAACTATTTTGCATTCCACCACGGGGGTAATTCAAAAATTAAATCATCTTCACGCTGTATCCCGCACACAACAGGGTAGGCAGAGGGACAAGTTTTTTTAGACAAGCCTATCGCAATACCTAGCAATAATACAATGGTTACTGGTTCGCATAAAAACCGAATAAATTTCGTTTTTAGTTTGATTAAAGGATGTTCATTAACAGGTTAAAACATAGCGTTAGCGTTTAGTTCCGCCAACGGAAGTCGCAAATTCAGATGGAAAGAGGAGAACGCAATTACTTAGCACTAGCCTTCCTAAGCCTGTGGAGCTGTTGAAGTATTTGAAGAAAAAATGGAGGATGTTTTGAATAATTTGAGTTCGAATAGTAAATCTTTAATCGTTTGCGGAGACTTTGATATAGATATACTACAGGTGACATCATTAAGCCTTCGTCTTTTAAACTTATTTAAATCTTTTAATTTGTTTAATATTTTCTCTGAACCAACTCGTATAACGAATACGTCCGCTACTTGTATAGATAATGTTTTTTGTCATTGTGAGACTGTAGAAAAACAAATTATTACTAATCTTAGCTCGGATCATTGTGGTCAA
>JAKRZM010001051.1:192425-206834 GCA_036379175.1 Heliconius cydno galanthus | reverse complement strand
ATTGTCGACAAGAAAATGGATACTCCATTATTAAAACAAATTGATCGTTATGATATTTTGACGTTTATTATAATTATGAAAAGAGGCAATATTTGTTATTTAGGGTTTCAATTTTACAAAAGGGTTTGTTTGATTTGTAATATTTTTTTATTGGAAGTCATATAATTATGTTTTGAGGACGTCTGACGGTAAGCGATGGTTGTGGGTTCGATTTCCACTGGAGGGAATGAATTATTTTCTAAGAAGACGAAGCGTAGCGTTGAATTCCGCCACTAAAAAGACAGGCAAATATATTTAATTCTCTGTTTGTTTGAGTTCTGTTACTCAACATAATATGTTGAATGGGAAAAACGGGTCGGGATCATTGTTGCCAGATTTTATAAATTATAAAACGTGAGTTTTCCAGTAAAAGAGGGACTAAAATTAATATAAACCCTTCCCTCGAAAATCGAGACATCGGGCAACGGTGGTCGGTATAGAACCCGCAACCACCGCCACAATGGAACGGCATTTCAATGTTATTTCTACCGTTTAATCTGAATTTTTCCCGATATTCAAATACAGTCGTTACGTATAATATTTAACGGGCGAATAAATGAATGTAAACGAATGGAAACACTCGACAAGCAATTTTCTTGTTCTCACTAAGTTTAGATATTCTAACTTTGTTTTGTCCTTTTTCAGATAGTTTATACTATTTTCTAGACCTAGACTCTATTTAAAATCTGATATTTTTGCAGTATTTATATATCTTTTTTCAGTTTCATACTATATTCCCAACCTAGGTCAACATAACAGAGGGGACCTGGAAATCTGAGGTCTTAAGAAAGTAGATACGTTCCCATTAAGACACTTCTGTCATTACTTTCCGCCCAATTCTTGAAGCATTGTGTGTTGAGTGGCGGAACTCAACGCTTGCTCTTCTAACCAGATTAGTGAAACCGGTACATTATTAAATACTCATTCCCACGGGTGGACGTCGAATCTCCAACCACCGTGTATATTCTATGAATATAGCGTTAACTAAGTGGTAACCGATCAATCAAAGTTACTTGTTGAACTACCATCTGTCTAATTAGACAAAGACACTTCAAGGTACTTGGTTACATACACTTGTATCGAAACCTCTATAGCCCATACAAGATGGCCAATTACAGTCCTACTAATATGCTTACAGGTAATTTGTGTAATTGATGAATGCTAAGTTACATATAACGAAGTGGTATTGCAACAGCTACTCTGGTGGTATACGAGAATATGGGGGTGATGTCTTTGTGGCGTTGAGTTACGTAACCTTACAATGTTTCGAGGATTGGACGAGTGTTCGTTTTATAGAAATCATTTTTAAAAGGATGTTTTTTTAATTTAGGAATTAGGTCAAGTCACCACTTGCTCGTTACCACGAGTTTTAATAATTTTGCAGCCGACCCGATTTGTGTTTACGTTCCATCTGTATGTTAGTCCATCTGTCCGTCTATTTGTCTGTCACGACTATTTTTCTCGAGAACGCATAGAAACAGCAATCTGAAACAAATATTAAATATACCTATATCTAGGTCTCTAGTCCCTTGGTGCACAGAAAAAAAAAAACTTCAAAGTCAACGCAATCAAAAATACGAGCGTTTGTGCTTTGTTAGTGCCAAATCTAGAATGAAATTCACTGAGTATATGGTAGAAAATAAACCATTACAAACTTATATTTGTAGTTCATGTCATTTAAAATTAAGGCATACGCCTGCAATATTTAAATTGGTATGAAATCCTCAATGAGTGAGCTTGACTAGCACTTGACCGGTATTTTTTTTCTTCCTGTATTACGTCCGTACAAATTAATATAGACAGAGAGAATTAGTGTTAAGATACTCCGTATTCCACTTTCTGATACATTGTCTACATTCTATATAGTTGTACTAGCGATACTCACAGAAGAAATGAAAATAATTTCTTTCTCCGACTGGGAATCAAACTCACAACTATGTACTTACAGCGACAGCTTCAATAGTTTTACTCTTAATGTAGGATGATTTACATTATATCGCCCCCTTAAACTTACATTAAATATTAAAGCCAAAATTATATTAAATCTTTACATGTATTGTACCCTATGTGTTATTTTGATGTATACGCTATATTACTGCAAAGTTTCATCTAAATCCGTTAAGTAGTTTTTGTGTGATAGTGGAACAAAGATCCATCCTCACAAACTTTCACATTATCAGCAGGATAGGACAGAGATAGTCGAAGTACCCTCTCTATATATGAATACCCACTATATATGATATGCCCACTCAAGTCTAATGTAGGTATCAATGTATACAGTCAATTTGAACCGCAATGATTACTTGCTAATGGTCTGACGGCGTTGTTGGGTAATTGAAGTTATATAGGTAATGGCTACGTGTTTGATTTAAGTGATGATGATAGTGGATTCAATTCCTTTGAGATGCTAAGTCAAATTGTTATATTTTTTAGAGTTCTGTACCCAAAAGGGTGAAATGAGACTCTTTCATTAAGATTCCGCTGTCCGTCCGTTAGTCAGTTTCTCCGTCTGTCTGCCGTTGAAACAAAATAATAGTTAAACAGTTGAAATTTTCACAGATGATGTATTTTTGTTGCTGCTATAACAATAAATATTATTACAAATATTATTAATATTTTCAATGCCTTTCTCTGGCCTAGCTCTTTCTTTGCCTAGTTACCAGTAACTAGGTAAAGCGCGGCGTTGGGCTCCGTCACTCAACTCGCATTGTCTCGAAAAAAGTAGGGAACGTAGTGTCATAGCACTAGGTTTCCTCTGTCTACCCTGCTTCATGCGGTATATAGCGAGAAGCTAAAACAAAATAAAATAAAGCCCTATACTTATAAAATTTTAAAACAAATAAAGTATATTACATAAGTCCATAATCCGAACCCCACTTAACCTACAATATACGCTATTCCTTCTAAAAGCTTTGATTTAAGTAATAGCGTTGTTCCATTATCCTGTTGCTAGAATGCCTGGAATATACCTAAATATTCGTTTTACATAAATAAAATTACTTTAGACTAATATTATTTTGTGTGAGAGGTATATGTATGTATGTATATTTGATATCGTAAAATTTTATTCACCGATAGAGGATGGACCTCCATTTATATTTAAATTGTTTGTAATAATATGTTTATTGCATTGAATTATATTATAGTCGATATTATAATTGAAGCCATCGTGATGCAGGACATGAGAGCCAATGGTCTAACCACCGAGGATGCAAAAGAGCGTGCAAAGTGGAGTAGGTTGTGTAGGAAGGCAGACCCTGGCAATAGCCGGGATTAATGCCAGGAGGAAGAAGAAGGAGAATTATAATTGAAGCCATCGTCGCTCAGTGGTTCAGCGTTCTCGTAGTTATGAGTTCGACTCCCATTGTGATAAATGAGTAAATATAATTAGTTAATAATTTTGAAATTCAGGTGCAAATTATATTCGTCCACCGTGGGTTCTGTACTAATTTCAGGATTGTTAGGTCTTCGCTGCAACCTACGATACGTTTTCATGTATCTCTTTATTCGTATTACGATCAACATCCCATTTAATATACTGATATATTAATCTCCATTTTGAATAGTTTACAATTCGAATTCGGCGGAAAGTGGGGAACGTAGTGTTTCAACACTAGTTTCTCGAGCAAGTAGTGGTTAAGAACAAGAGAAGCTGTAGCTTGAAGCTGATTTATAATTTTAAAAAAATGTATGTAATACAGTAAATTTAAGTATTAGAGTGAAAATTTTTGGATTAAGATCAGATTTTTCTTAAAAAGTCGACACAGAATTAATGCTCTTTGGCGTTCGAATGCAATTGTGGAAGTGAATTCAGAATATAAATGACGCATATATCTTCAGTGACTTCAATGGAAAGATAAAGTAAGTTATTTTAAATGTAAGAAAAATTGGGAACCTTTACGGCGCAGTTGTTAAGTATTATTGGACGCGATGGTAGTGTGTTCGTATTTTGCTTATAGAATTCATTATTAATACTTTTAGGTCTACTCTGTATTCCGCACTTAGCAGGTCATTAAGACACTTCTGTTCTCCGTTTTCTCTGAATTCTGGAGGTATTGCGTATTGAGTGGCGGGGCTCAACGCCACGCTTTACCTTGTTACCTCAATTGGGAAACAAACCCAAAACAGTACCTGTGCTACGACTGGCCAGTGGCCTCAGTTAATACTTTTGTTTCAAATAAGTAAAAGGAGTGTTAAAGGGAAAGTAGTGGGACGTAGCACGGAGATAATAGAGTTCGTCATGGCGCAGGGGCACAAGCGTGCGTCTGTAAACGCGATGGTTACTGGTTCGATTCTCTCTTGGGGAAATAAATTACTTTTATCTGCGTTGAGTTCCGCTATAGAACACGTAATGTTTTGAAACGTATTATTTGCATGGGAAACGGATTGTCTTAACACGAGGTTGTCTCTGCCTACCCCGCTGTATGCGGGATACAGCGTGAAACTATAAAAATAATGATTTTTTTCGTATCCCAGACGAATTAACGACATTTTTAGTACAGGCAGGTAGGTAATTACTGTAGGGGGAGGTAGAAACATAAAAATAAACAAACAAAAACTATAACACTTACCTTTTAATATAGGTAGCTGCCATCAAGTTTTCACGAGCACAGTGCGTGCCGGGCCTTTATACCTGCCATATAAATGTAGGCGCATCAGCGAGGAATGAAACCGGTGAAAGTAGGCAAGGAAGCAATTGCTAAAATTTGCTACTCTATTATTCTATCTATGTATTCTCTTGTATTTAATTTTTTTTATTTATATCGTGGGTTTTTGTAGGTTTTTAATTTGCTTAATTTTTTTAATTAATTCGTACCTATAACTAAGTGCTCTGTTCCCTACTTTATGCGTAATTTCTGAGACATTGCGTGTGGAGTGGTGTAACTCAACACCCGGCTTTATCTTGTTACCACAGCGGAGAATCGATAGTAATTATATACATTTTCCCCTAGTGAAAAACAAATAAACATCGCGCGCTTTTTTTTAAAACCGTATTTTTCTTCCCTGTCTGGCACACTATTTCTACAGCCACTCCCTAGCCTACAAACTTACTCGTCAAGGGTCGTCAATGCAGAGGTCCCACGAGAGTCCTATGATTCTGATAAATATTTGATCCCTCTAACTTAGGGAAATTTGAGAAAAACTTTTTTGAAAGGACTATTGATCTTTTGTAAACTGCTAACATGTAGGCACTTACTAGACTTAATATAATATACTCTTTTTATTATCTTAATATTATGTTTATTTATGAGGATATCGTAAACGCGACTGTATGCGACTGTAAGACATTTAGTTTCCAACTCTCTGCCGAATTCTTAAGGCAGAAGCTGCCTGGTTACCAGAGCGAGGAGAAAAATTAATACTTTATTCCCGCGTGGGAATTGAACCCACAACCGTCGTGTTTACAGTAACACGCTTGTGTCCTTGCGTCACGACGACTTCAATAAGTAAATACGTCACATTATATCCTCTAATTGTTAGAATTTGTATGGAAAATGAGTTTTCGTGAATTAATCTTCTCGAATTTTGTCATTTGTATTCTAAAAGTGACAAGAATTATTTTATTTCAAAACATTTCTTAACTTCTATATATTTGTGTTGAAAAGTTTGAGTGTTCAATGTACTCGTAGATATTGTGCTTTCGGACTAAAAGAGACAACTCAAAAATAATAATTAAAGTGCAATTAATTAAACTAATAAAAATAAGGAAAAAAGGTTGTTTAGACAAAACTTTTTTAGTATAAAATATTTTTATATTCATCCAAAGAGAAGTTAGTGACCAGTTACACCATTCTCCACATTTGACAGAGACAGTCGAACCAACAACCATGATATAACAAAACAACTAAAATTAAAAAGAAATTGAGGCGGTTGTGGCTTAGTGGCACTGGGTGAGACTGAAAACGCGACAGCTGTGCGTTTGATTCCCACTCGGTAGAAGGAATTATTTAATATTTTCATTTCTTCACTTTTACATCAAGACAAGGCGCTGCTTTGAGTTCCTCCAATTAATCTCCCAATCTTGAAAATTCAGTGGAAATCCAGAAACGAAGTGTTTTAACACTAAGTTCCCTGTCTACTTTACTTATATACGTGATACAACATGATATTAAAAAATAAGTATATAGCAATTTCTTACAGGCATATTTGAAATATCAGTAATATGCTATAAATAAATTATTTAAACGTAAGTCAGTCAGCTTTATTAAGGTTTTTTTTCAATATACTATAATTAAAAGATGAAAGGCCTTTTGTGTATATTTATCCAAAATTCACAGGTTAAAAGTTAATCAATGCTTTATGTGAAATTTCTTGTTTGTCTGTAGCTGGGGGTTGGTATTGCCATAATATGGTATAAAATAGGTTATATTTTTTTATTGGATGTTTTTATTTAAAAAATATTATTAATTAATTATATAATTCATAACTGTTATATTTAATATAGTTTATAATTTGTTAATTGAGGCCGTGGTGGCGTAGCGGCACCGCGTATGACTGTAACGTGATAGCTGTGTGTTCGATTCCCACTAGAACGAGCGACGGGAGATTTTTTAAACTTCACGCTGAATCCCGCACAATGAGGGAACCACTGCGTGTCACTTTCCGCCAAATTCTTGAATCATGGGGAAATGAGTTGTTTTCATTTTCTTTTCAGGTAGGCAGAGGGTACCTAGTGTTAAGACACTCTGTTCGCTAGTGTCGCTAGTACTAGTAGCGTAGAAGCGCCGCGTATTGTCTGAAAAAATATTTAATTAATAAACCGCTTTTTCTCATAACTTACACAGCGATCGTGTCAAACGACGCAATACTTTTAATCTACGGTGTCTCTCCAGCTCTCGCGCATGGCTGACCAAAGCCCCGTTAATATTACAACTAATAGTTGGATAGTTTGTGGTATATTTCTCTTATATTTGTACCCTTTTGATGAAAAATATTTTTAAAAAATAATGGTTTTCAACACGCTTACTCCGTTCCGAGCTTACCGCCAACTTACGTTGCGTGTTGAGTAGCGTAACTTAGCGCCGTAATTTCCACCAGTGCAAGGAACCTAAAATAAATATTTTAAATTTAAATATTCTAATTGCATATTGAACTTACAATTATTATTTAAAAAAAATAAAAATCTAAATTATTTCAGGTTCAAGCAGAGAGAACCGAGTGTAAAGACACTCCGTTCACTATTTTCCTCCGATCTTTTCGAGATATTCCGTTTTGAGTGGCGGAACTCAACGCCGAGCTTATGCCTAGATGCCAGAGCGAAGAAATGGAAACCTTCATAAATAATAATTAATTCCCCCGAGTAAAGATCGGATCAACATCCGTCGCGTTATAGCCACACCCTTGTGCCTTTGCACCACTACGCCCTCAAATATTAAGATAACAATTATAGCATAAAAAATAATAATTAAACACTCCCTAAATACATTAAGGCATTAACCATACACTGTAAATTGTAACTCGGGGCTGAAATTTGATATAATTTCAGCGGCATATTAATTATTTATATCGAAACATCAGTTTGAGTGAATCAATTATAATTTATTATCGCACGGACAAATATTGAGTGAATAATAGCTTGGCTTGCGGCTATGTTTAATATATATTATACGAAAATGCATGTACTCATATATATGTCACAGCGGTGCATGTGAAGGTCGTGAGTTCGATTCCTATTCGGGGAAATGCTAGCCGTAATGCTATTTAAGGGGGAAGTTTGATGAAATAATATGTGTTATGTTGTTATAGTGTTACTAATAATATGATTCTTACTAGTGGGTAGTGTAATTGGAAAATATACAATTGTTTTTAATTTATTTAGAAATGATGAATAAGGACAATGTGGAAAATGAGGAGCGGAGTGTCGGGGGGTTGCAGCGTAAAGCTAAAATGAAAAAAATACAATAACTTGAAGTTAGATAGAAAATGGAGAAACCGGGTCTTGATGAGAACCCAATAGCTTACCACGAGGTTCCCAAGTTCCCTCTACCTACCCAGCTGTACTCGGGATACAGGCACTTATATGGTAAAATATTTGAATCTACTACTATACAAACAAACTAACCAACGATTCAACAAAGTTTGTATACGATTTTAAACATTGAGTGCAAAGTGTTATAATTTTATCATTACATTAATTATTTGCTCTCGTCAGTTTGCACAGCGGCAGTAGTTCCATTTAAATCAATTACGATTTATTATTTAACAATTTTGCTTTCATTTTGCGATGAAGCTTCTTTGTTGAATGGACGGTTTTTTGTTAGTATGTTAATTTAATAATATAGTTTTTTTTTTAATTTATATTCCGTTTCTACTTTTTGTCCAAATTTGAGTTATTATATGACGAGAGGAGGAAATAAACACGGTACTTTATCTTACCAGGACGGGGAAATCAATGATCGATAGTCACGAGTGGGAATCGAACCCACAAGTTCGTATTTACAGTCACACATCCCATTGCTTTCTTTCTGCCTCGATGGTAATATTACACGCTTTATTTATTTTCAATTATATTTTTTTTCACGTTTTCATTTTATCGTTTTTTTGCAGGTTCGATCCCGGTTATTATAGACGTAATAAAAAAAATATTCAAAATAAGCTTTCATTTTTTAAAAATGTCTGTTTCCGCCCGGGATCGAACCGGGGACCTTGTGCGTGTGAAGCACACGTGATAACCGCTACACTACGGAAACTATATACATGATTATCAATTAAGTGATTCCAACTCGGGATAATAACATATTTTAGTTTTTTGCTATGTAACAAGACAAAGCGCAGTGTTGAGTTACGCAACTCAGCTCGCAATGTCTCGAAAACTCTTAGAAGCGGATTTGAATGTTTCTTTGTGCATTTGATCACGCTAATCTTAGAAACGGCTTAACCGAATGAATTGCAGTTTTCACTAAATGAAAAAGTTAGATAAGTCAGTACATTTATTGAGGGAGTTGTATAAGCTCTAAACACAGTGGGTTGGTCGATAGACAGAGTTACCTCGGGCACGTTAAATGTGTCATGTGTCATACGCAACTCTTAGTTATTTCCATTTTGCCAAATAAGTGATGCCACAGTTATAAACAAGTTACATATAAATTAGAAGGAAAACGAACAATTATTAGTGTTTTAGTTATTTATATATTGAAAGTGTTACACGGGTTGGCGGGCCGTTTCAAAATTGTCGGTCGTAAACACCTAAGTAATATTCTTGTACGGGTCAAATTCTGACCGGAGTGGTTTGTTTCCACTAACTTACGTCTCCTGTGTATTTTCCGTGGGTAAATGTGTCATTTTAGGCCGTAGTGGCGCAGTGGCAGTGAACGCGACGATTGTAGGCTCGACTCCCACTCGGGGAAATGAAATATTTAATATTTTCACTTCTTTGCTTTGTCTGCTTCGTTTTGAGTTTCATAATTCGTCACGGTAACATCGTGTTTGTAGTTATTTATCTGCCTGTGACAGAGAACTCAATTAATAATATTTATTTCCTTATATAAAAAAATATATTGTCATCAAGGTTGTTGGACATGATCGAGTTCGATTTCCACTGGAAGGAATGAATTATTTTATTTTCTTCGCTCTGGAAAAAGTGCGTCGTTCAGCTCCGCCACTTAACACGCAATGTTGCACGAAAAAAAAATTAAATATAGTATATGAATGTTTTTTTTAATACTAACAAAATGCTTGAACCTAACGTAGTTAAAAGTGAACACGTTTCTAACCTCAAAAAGCACGTCGTGCAAATAAAAAGAGGCGACCGCCTAGTTTTATCTTAGTTTTACTGTTTGTATCGGCTCTTGAATAATGCGCCTTTATATGGAAGGTGGATAAGTGGTGACAGCGGTCGCGGTCAATGTTATAAAAAAGAATAAAAACCTTACAAAAATGGGACAAAAACCTATAATATTACTATTTTATAAATACCCTTTTAAATGTATTGAATTCAAATTGTTACTTCTGTCCCTATTTAGAGTTTTTTTAGCTTCACGCTTTATCTCGCATATAGCAGGATAATCACCTGTGAGAACCTGGTGGGAACCTAGTGTTAAGTACCCGTTACACACACAACGTCGAATTTTCGAGACATTGCGTAAGAAGTGACTGAACTTGTTACCAGAGACAAATGAAAATATTTCAATCCCCAAATGGTAATCGAATCCAAACCGTGACGTTAACCATCCCTCTCTACCATATTTAAACAATATATTTTTTTCTATACAAAATATTTTAATTAAATACAATTAAAGACTTAAATTTATATACCGTTTCAACAGTTATTCAGCAAAAATACTAAAATAGAAGCAGCAGTGTTGTTTATGTAAATACAAGTAAGTACAAGTGTCTGGTAGAAAAAGGGAATTTCAAATTTTGAATTAAACGTTATTTTTATAACAAGAACACTCACAACGTTCCACGATTTGTAATTCGAATCTGAGTCTTCGAATTTCAAACAGTTTTTATTTTTTTAAGCCCCATCCCGTGTAGGATGGCATGGGTGTGAGATTATAAAGCCTGATTTTAATAGTTGTAGATTCTTATTTCGTTTTTTCTTTTATATAAAAAAGGTATATGTATAAGATACTTGTTTTTTATGTTAAAGTGAAATCAAAAATAATATACAATCATAATCGTGATATATTAATGTCACTCTAATCTATGAAACATTGAATAAAAAGGATCTAGTGGAAGGTCACGTAAAAGCAGGAGGACCCCCCGGAGGGCATGTATGAAGATGTTGACGACAGTAGCCGAGGCGAAAGAGGTATGTAGAGACCGTAGCGTTTGGCGCTCCATTCTCTCCGACTAACCCGCTACGGATACAGCGTGATGCTAAGTTAAGTTACGTTGTATTTAATTAGTATATAAAGTCATTTGAATTTCATCCCCTCTCATCAAAAAGCTTGGCAGACCCTATCTCCGCACAGAGTTTTTATTATTATAATTTATCAAAAACTTTCAAGTTTCGCCTCCAATCTGTAAATAATTGTAAATTAATTTCAATGGAGGGTGTTAATAGCGGCGGTTTTTAATAACTCTTTGATATTATAATTTCAGTCGGTTCCCACGTTTTCGTTGTAACTTTTCTAGTGCTTAAAGTTGCAACGAGCTTTTTATCTTATACTAGTGTTACGCACGTGACTTGGCCTGTGTTAGCTGCATGATTATGGAAAATTCTTATTTTTATACGAAATTCGATTGTAACTCAACACGCAGTGTTGAGTGTTAAATTAATCTTAATAAAAAAAATCGGAGAAAGCAGTGTTATAACACTAGGTTTGCTCCGTATACTGGTATNGTGTCTGGTGGAAAAAGGGAATTTCAAATTTTGAATTAAACGTTATTTTTATAACAAGAACACTCACAACGTTCCACGATTTGTAATTCGAATCTGAGTCTTCGAATTTCAAACAGTTTTTATTTTTTTAAGCCCCATCCCGTGTAGGATGGCAAGGGTGTGAGATTATAAAGACGGATTTTAATAGTTGTGGATTCAAATTTCGTTTTTATATCTCTTTTAGGAGGACCCCCCGGAGGGCACGTATGAAGGGGTTGATGACAGTAGCCGAGGCGAAAGAGGTATGTAGAGACCGTAGCGTTTGGCGCTCCTTTCTTTCTGACTAACCCTATATAATAATAAAGTTAGTTTTATATAATTAGTATATAAAGTAATTTTAATTTCATCCCCTCTCATCAAAAAGCTTGGCAGTCCGTACTCCGGACAGAGTTTTTATTATTATAATTTATCAAAAACTTTCAAGTTTCGCCTCCAATCTGTAAATAATTGTAAATTAATTTCAATGGTGGGTGTTAATAGCGGCGGTTTTTAATAACTCTTTGATATTATAATTTCAGTCGGTTCCCACGTTTTCGTTGTAACTTTTCTAGTGCTTAAAGTTTTTGCCTGAACGAGCTTTTTATCTTATACTAGTGTTACGCACGTGACTTGGCCTGTGTTAGCTGCATGATTAAGGAAAATTCTTATTTTTATACGAAATTCGATTGTCACTCAACACGCAGTGTCTCAATGTCAAATTAATCTTAATAAAAAAAATCGGAGAAAGCAGTGTTATAACACTGTTTGCTCCTCCTACCTGCTATATACGATATATCTTAAAAAAGTAATTCGTACTTAAATCTAGATCTTTAGAGGCTTAATCACTGGAGATATTAAAATGACCTATTTCCTTAATTGGATGGAGATGAATTACTTGTTTGTGATCTCTTTTGAACGTAGAAATCCAGAAATAAAATAAGTAATGTTTTTTTCGTAATAACTACGACTGTAATAGTAAAATAGAGGTAGCGAGTTCTAATTTTATTAAATATCAAGTTTTACCTGCGGCTTTGCCCGCCTGGTCGAATGGAAATAATTGAGAGTTGTGTATGTCATATGAGCCATTCTGACTGTCTGTGGTAACTCTGACCCCAGGTGCACTTGGCTATATCGAGATGATTAGCGTGATGTGATGAATATAGCCTTCCAAAATTCCCCTACTCAATATAAAAATATTTTTCAATTCAAACCAGTAGTTCTGGAGATTATCGTGTTCAATCAAACAATCCCCAGCTTACTAATATTAGTATAAGTTGGTATTTTACGTCTTGACACTACCTCAACTTCTTATGTATTCGTCTATTCAGGGTTTCTATTTCAACAAATTGAACAACAAGACATAAACGTTATAACCGAGTTGACCTTTATCTCTGGCAGGGTAACCAGACAGATGAGTGCCATTCGCTTTTTCTCTCCTTCGCCTTTTCCATTGTCATCAACCTCATTATACATGCCCTCCAACGGATTCTCATGTTTTTTACGTGGCCTTCCTCCAGTATCACCGACACTATGAAGTTCCGATCTCAAAAGTCAATGGAGGTTTCTCCTTGCCTCTCCTTACGGCTTTTATTTACATCAATTTTACATATAGTTTATCTTAACTTAGGCAAGCCAAACAGAAAAGAAAAACCTTAACGTAGCAGGACTAGACCCGCGTCTCTTGTTCCCCGTCTGAGCGCTGTAATCAATTAGCCATCCGTTCTTATCGAGCTACGTCGAAATTATTATAAAATTGTTATAGCTTATTTTTTTGTTGTTAGATCTTTGTAGAGATATTTTAAATAAATTATAGATTATAAATCATTAAAAAGTAACTAGACCGTGATTTCTTTTCTTCATTTTCTAATTTCAACAAAATAATTAAATACCCTACAAAAGGATATAGGTTCAAATCTAGCAGTATCTATATAAGTCTGTAAAACTACTAAGAAAATTCACAGAAGATTTTTGCATAAAATATAACTTAAAAAATGTTCAAAGACATCATCAAAGATTCATCACGGCACGTCCGCGTGATAGATTAGCTCTGCAATTAAGGGTAGATTAATACTGAGAAGTTTTCAGTATACTTCTTGCTGCTAATTTTTTTAAAAGTCCAAACAAAAGTCATTAAATTGGGATTGTCATTTTAGGATTGTTAAATATTTTTTTTATATTAGTGAAGTCGATGGTGGCGTAGTTATAATTTTGGCTGAATAAGTCCTGTCATGGGTTGATTCATTTGTTTCTTTGATTTTTGTGCATATTGTATTGTATACTAATATACAATTGCCTCGAGAATTCGGCCGGAAATGAGGGAAGGAAGTGTCTTAATGGGAACGGAGTGTCTTTACATTAGGTTCTCAAGTTCTTTCTGTCTACCCTGCGGGATGCAGGATAAAGCTAAAGAAAATATATAGTAATCTTATTATTTTGGTATAATAAAATTATTGTTATGTACTTTTCAACACCTTATACGAGATTTTTTGAAGAAAATGAAAATTAAAAATTAATGAAATTATTAAAAAAATTTTTTTTTTAATTAACTATTCATTTTTAATTATTTATTTTTATAATAATCCTCATATAACATAAAATTTATATTTGTTTTGTATATAAATACCCCGCAAACACGCACGCATTAAGTCAGCGGAAACCCCCGGCCTCGACTCCGCGGTCTAACGGGAATAACTAAAACTTGTGTACGACACATGAAACATTTTAAGAGCTTGAAATAACTCTCACCTCAGATACAGTGGAGTAAATAGAAACGATTGACGTGGTATAATACAGCCTATATATAACCTTCCTCGATAAATGGACTTTCCAATATATAAACAAACAGTTCATGATATTAGCGCGATCAACCAAACAAACTCTTTAGTTTTATAATATTTGTATAGATAATTTCCCTGGCTATTTAAAAAATATCTAAAAATATGAAAAAATACATAATAAATAATATATTCAATAAAAATAATAAGAATATTAAAGAAAATTCGTTTAAATAATTAAACATTTCAAACAATCATTAATAAAAGTCTAAAAGTTATAAAATGTATCGG
>JAKRZM010001051.1:179887-191882 GCA_036379175.1 Heliconius cydno galanthus | reverse complement strand
ATATTATTCATTTGAAAACTGTAGCTTCAAATGTAATTTTTTCAATGGCGTATATATTACAAAAGATTTCATTCAATTTATTAAAAGCTTATCGGATTTACTTATTGGTTTCCAAAGCTCCTTGTTGTGAAAGAAATAGAAAATTGGGTTTATAAATTTGTTAGTGAAAAGTGAAAAACTATTGATGATAATATAAAACGGATTTTATAATGCCGGCCCGTGGCCGGCGTGGTATATGTGCTACTTGTTCAATTTTGTCGTTCTGGTGACAAGATAAAGCGCGGTGATATGTTGCATCTGTCAACACGCAATGTCTCGAAAATTGGGCGGTACATGGAGAAAGTAACCTTAACATTAGGTTCCCTCTGCCTACCCTGCTAAGCGAGATGCAGCGTGAAGCTAAAAAAATAAATTAAAACTAATAACAATAAATATATTCATCACGCCAAGTATGGCTCTGTCATTAGTATAGCCATTAATACAAACAAATAAAGGAGGATAGATGTCATATTAAGCACGTCCGTCACTCGGTAATCGAATCGACTATTATTATATTTAAGCTAAATCATGATTCAATAACAAGAGGACTAGTTAGCGGCGGTATTAGAAGAGACCGAAAATCGGCTTATGCAGCATAAAATAGTTTGTGTTGGTATTAGGGGATATAGGTGAAGCTAGCTTGTAAGAAGACGGACGGAAAAAAAAATTGGAATAGAGATATCTGGGCTCAAACCGGAGTTATCTAGTGTTGGGACCGCCCGATTTCCCACCTGAGCTTTTATAACCTTGTAGTTCATTGCGAAATTCCAATGATTTTGTAGCAGTTTTCAATTGCCTGAAGCACGGTTAGAGATTTATTGTCCTCGACACCATGCACATTACATTTTATGAAAATCGTTGGGGTGGTTTTGAGAGATTCAGATTATATTATATATTTAATATATAAGAATACTTGTTTAGAGTTATTCGATATAGAATTTTTATTGAAAGTATTACTTAAATTAATCTTTGGTAATATTAATTTATATTATTGGCCTGTTCATTTTGTGTTTAGTGACTCTTTTTTGTAGACCACAAGTATAGTTCATTATTATTATAAAAATAACTTTTATTTGGTACATAGTTAGCCTTAACTTTATTTATTACACATGCTTAAAAATAATAACGTTTCGGTGTTCCGCCACATGAGAACCCAAAAAAACCAGAAAAGCGTTTCCAAGCACAACAACCGCCCGTATGTCCCCACCTCAATGACGTCCAACGTTGGCAGCCCCTAAATTTGGTCGTCCGCTTGAATGAATTGTAACCGGTAATTTATTACCGATACGTTCCATGCATAGTTTTTCCGCCTTCAAAATATTGAAGTCTTATTTACGGGCGGTGAGCTCTGAGCTCTGACAGTTGGTTCTTTGTTTGCACACTTTGTGGGATGTGGGGAAAAATAATGTTATAAATCGTGTGGTTAAGCTGCCCTATGACGTACTTGGGCGTTTTTGTAAGTAAACGTGATGGTTGTGAATTCGATTCTCGTTTGAGGGATTGAATTGTGTTCTGTCAATCAACACGCAATGTTTTGATAATTGGAAACTAGAGAGCGGAGTGTCTTAGTTCTATGTTTTCTCGGTCTACCCTGCTATTAGTATCGTGCAGGATTCACCGTGCAGGTAAAGAAATTACAAAAGATGGACATGACACTAACTTGAATTATGATGAGGTTAGGTTAGTTAGTATTGGTTATTGTGGTGTTATATTTATTTCTAACGTGGTCCATCTGTCTCTCTCCTCAATTCTTTCTTATACGACCGTTAATTAAGAGCTGTAAGACGATAATTCCAACATTAAATACTTTTGTTTATCTCGAAAGTAGAATTTCATAGTGTCGCTTTGGTAGAACACGAGTGTCTTAACATTAGGTTTTCTATCTATGTACTTCTATCTATCGCGGGAATAAGTTAAGTAAGTTAAGTTTTCTCCTTCTAATGAAGGAAGAAACAAAAACAGTACAACTAAAAGCTGCAAGGAACATTCACTGTGAAACAAGTGAAATTGATAATGGCCGGGTTCCTCAGACTTGAACAATAGTAAATTATGCCCCGCTTCAGATTAATAAGGCCTCAACGAAAGACATCTGATTTCATAACGACATAACAAATACGGGGATGTGGGAAGAAGGTAGTTTGTTTGGATGTGTTCATTATCATTATGTTTATATTAGAAAAATAAAACAAAGTAAATAAATATACCTACCTGTAGATAAAAGAATGAAGATATTAAAAAATATATAGATATAACGGTGCAAAGGAATAAATTAAAAGCAAGAAGGTTTTATTTAAACGCTCTAAAAAGGAGAAAATAAAATTTGTCTTTTAAATTTTAACTATCAACTCATAACCTCATTGTACACAATTTATATGATCATAAAAGTTTTTCGCGCGATTATTTTGTGGAAATAAATAATAATATTTCAAAACTCGTAAATTTTAAAATTAAATACAGCATTTTCCAAAAAAAAAATATAATACGTACATACACTTTTATAAATTGAAATTTTTCACTGTAAAGTAACTTTTGTTTGTTTCAGTTTCAGTTTCGCCTATGATTCAACTTTTGAACGCAAACAGAAACTTTTAGACAATGAAAAATCAAATCAAATATCTCATTGTCAAATGAAATGTACCGTTTTTAATATACTTTTTGTACATGTATTTTCATCTACTACTTCGTTTTCGTAAAATACAAAACGTAAAATCATTTTTATCTACAAAATTTAAGTAACCTACTCTTAGTGAACCGCTGCACTCCCCCCGGGACCTTCATAGGTTCTTGGGAATAGTCACGAGTACATATAGTATTGGCCTGTTAGTTGACACAATTAATCTATCAATCTACCTTCAACGACTTTTGCACTCACTTCGTCCTGCATTCTTAGCTAATCCTAACAATGGACCGTAGCCACGGACTGCTGTAATGTCGGTTAATCCGGCTTAGAAGTTTAATTATGTAAAATATATTAAAACTTGTTACCCATTTCAGAACAAATACAAAAATTGACTATTTCTAATTTACCAATTTAGTTATTTATTTTACCACAAAATTACCTCATCCAATAACTTCTAACGCTGGAACAAATATCCATATTTCTACAGCCATTTCAGGACCGTCATCCGCAGTGAATCCCTTACGTTTACGCAATAGCGGCTAATTTCGCGCAGCATCTCCTATTGTTTGCTGGCCATTATCAGCAGGTTGATNTTATCATTATGTTTATATTAGAAAAATAAAACAAAGTAAATAAATATACCTACCTGTAGATAAAAGAATGAAGATATTAAAAAATATATAGATATAACGGTGCAAAGGAATAAATTAAAAGCAAGAAGGTTTTATTTAAACGCTCTAAAAAGGAGAAAATAAAATTTGTCTTTTAAATTTTAACTATCAACTCATAACCTCATTGTACACAATTTATATGATCATAAAAGTTTTTCGCGCGATTATTTTGTGGAAATAAATAATAATATTTCAAAACTCGTAAATTTTAAAATTAAATACAGCATTTTCCAAAAAAAAAATATAATACGTACATACACTTTTATAAATTGAAATTTTTCACTGTAAAGTAACTTTTGTTTGTTTCAGTTTCAGTTTCGCCTATGATTCAACTTTTGAACGCAAACAGAAACTTTTAGACAATGAAAAATCAAATCAAATATCTCATTGTCAAATGAAATGTACCGTTTTTAATATACTTTTTATACATGTATTTTCATCTACTACTTCGTTTTCGTAAAATACAAAACGTAAAATCGTTTTTTTCTACAAAATTTAAGTAATCTACTCTTAGTGAGCCGCTACACTCCCCCCGGGACCTATATGTTCTTGGGAATAGTCACGAGTACATATAGTATTGGCCTGTTAGTTGACACAATTAATCTATCAAACTACCTTCAACGACTTCTGCACTCACTTCGTCCTGCACTCTTCGCTGATCCTAACAATGGACCGTAGCCACGGACTGCTGTAAAGGCGGTTAATCCGGCTTAGAAGTTTAATTATGTAAAATATATAAAACTTGTTACCCATTTCAGAACAAATACAAAAATTTACTATTTCTAATATATTTTCCTACCAATTTAGTTATTTATTTTACCATAAAATTACCTCATCCAATAACTTCTAACGCTGGAACAAATATCCATATTTCTACAGCCATTTCAAGACCGTCATCCGCAGCGAATCCCTTACGTTTACGCAATAGCGGCTAATTTCGCGCAGCATCTCCTATTGTTTGCTGGCCATTATCAGCAGGTTGATCCAAATTCTTAAAGTAAGGTTCGGAGACACTTTTAAGTGACAATTATAGACCTGCTCTGGTAACATGACTAAGCGCGGCGTTGAGTTCCACCACTCAATATGCAACATTTCGAAATTTGATCACAGAGTGGGGAACGGAAGGTATAATACTAGATTCCCTCTGCCTACCTTGCTTTTAAATTATAAACATAAAGCTAAAATTTAATAAGATTAAGCTCTTTGTCAGTATAACTCGAAACACCAAGCATTACATATGTTTTTAAAATCTCATATGTAAAGAGTTTATTGATATACAAAAACATCCTAACTTTAATGGAGAGGACACTTTTACCTGGGATCCACTCCTAAAAACACCAGATGGCAAGATAGAGAGGATAGTCAGCTCATTGTGTAACACAGCAGTACGCGAGGAAATTAAGAAATCGTTAGTAGGAGTTAATATAATAAAAAAGAAGAAAAACATAGTTTTAGGATACTCCGTTCCCCGAAAGAAGTCATACCGAAGAAGCCACTATATATACATATTTTTGTCATTTGGTAGAGAAATGCCACCTCAGTCTATCCGTGACCACGGACTATTATAGTAGTATTCAGAACGCTGACTTTCCAAAGCTGTAATATACAAAACTAAAGTACACGCGATTAATCCGATTAAAAAGTTTTATTTAAAACGTAAAATGAACTCATCGTCTTAGAAAGGGGACCGCCACTTGAACGTCGCTGCCTTAAGTTATTTATGTACCTAGTTAATAGAAGTCCTTGTTTGAATTTTCTGCCATTGTCTTCCCCTGGTCCTGACGTGATGAATGAATTTTATCTCGCCTTTTACAGCAAATTTTTTTTGTACCTTCATTTGTTTTCTATCGATACTTTTTTTAGTTTTTAGTTTTAGGTAGGCAAAGATAATCTAGTGTTTTTTTTGTTTTGTTCCTCAAAATGGAAAAATTTATCCATATTTCTTTATGAAAATAATTACAAACTTATAATTGCATTTCATTACATACAAAACGAAGGCAAACGCCCGCAAAATCAAGTCATGTTAAGAGTTTGTCAACTTTTATAAGTTGTACTTCCCGTTGACGTACATTTGCACTATTTTATTAGTATTTTAAATAAACCCTACAGACAGATTTTTTTTCTATATAAGCTATACCAGGCTTAGAGCTACATAATTATCTCTAGGTATTTAGTTCCTCAAATAATAGAGAATTAATTATTGGATTGCTCTTTTCTACATTCACAATTTAAATAAAGATCTTATCTTAGAGACTTATCTATTTAAATTAAGATCTTAAAAAATGATTTAGTCATTTAATTTGTACTTTATACAATTTAAGTATATTAATTAATTGAAATATAAGTTTAATTTTTTTTAAGAAGTAATGTCGCTAAGTGAATTAAGATAATTTTGTATTAAAATGTCGTATAATTTTATCATAGAATTAAATGTTACGTTACCTTGTTATTATTCGGATGTTATTAAAATTTTAAAATATCTCAAGGAATAATATTCCGAGTATAATTTATTATTGATGATAATTTTGTTTTTGAAATTTTAATGAACGCTGTTAAGGGCTGTGAGTAGAGTAATACTGGTCGCACTGGCTGGTTTAAATCCTACTTTGGGAAATATTGATATTTTTTTTTAGAATCTCGCTATACTCCGCTGCAGCGGAATTGGCAGAGGGAACCTCGTATGATATATTCACACGAGGTTCTCTCTGCAAACTCTCTATTCTCCATGCACCGCTCAGTTTTTGAGATATTGAGTATTGAGTGTTAGAACTCAACTTCGTCCTTTGTCTTTTCAAAGCGAAGAGCAGAAAACTTTTATTACTTAGTAAAAACAATAATATAACGAAACACAATAATTTATACAAACAATAATATTTATCTATATATTGCATATGAATTGAAAGTCGATCGGTTTAGTTCACTGATATCCGGATATTTTCGTTCACCCGGACAACCTCTGAACGGCTTATCCGGTTAAGCTCGTCTCAAGACCGGTTGTAAAGCGACAGGCTTTGTGGTATTTTATACTACACGCCCGGATTTCGATGTTCATAACGGTTTATCTTTTGTTTTGATTTTCTCTATATAAATAGAATTTTAAACTTCACGCTGTTTCCCGCATTTAGCGAGGTTGACAAAGGGAACACAGTGTTATGACACTACGTTCTTCAATTACCGTTTAATTTTCGATATTTTTCTTTATCTTGTTATCAAGGCAGAAAATGAGTATTATAAATTTTCGAGTGGGTATCGAAACCACAACTAACGCGTTTACAATCAGACACAGCTGCATATATAGCCTTTAAAATAAGTTTTTTTTTAGTTACAAATATTAAATAGAGAATGTAATAGAGTATTTTAATATCGGGGTCCTGTGCTTATCCTTATTTTGAGACCTTTTTTCACAATTTCGCTGTATTCAAGGTATAGCAGCATAGGAAAAAATTGCTTACTCAACGCGTGCGTAATTATTATAGCGAAAGACACCGTAGGATAACACATAAACATTTTTACATAAACCAATCAAGTTTCCAATGAAAAATGAAGAAAGGAGTGTTTTAACACTATATTTTCCCCATCTACCCAACACTAATGATAATAGAACTATAGTAGCACATTCAAAATCTATTCAGCAGCGAAATGTAAACTGTTTTCAGTAATGTGTTGTCATTCGTGTGCATTAGTCGAGTACTTTGCCAGCCGGTGCTCAGTGTCCCTTACTATGAAACGTAAGAACTGTAGCATTTTCTTTAAATTTATTATTAAAGTTTAAGAAATTTTAAATTAATTTAGTCGAATTCCGTCACTCAAGGTCGAATGTACCAGAAAGGTAAATTGAACACATCAAAATTTTAATATTTCCCTTTGGTTGGGCCAATTCCACAATCAACGCATTTGGAGTCCTGCTGTCCAACTATGCCAGTCGAAATGTCTTACATTTCGTTCCCATTAAGCCTTACAGTTTTCACTTTCAGTTGACTTTTGAGGCAATCTCAGAAACGCCTTCATCTCAGAAACGCTCGGAGATATCAAGCTCAAATTCAAAAAGCAAAGCTCAAAGCGCTAAAAAACGCGTATTTCAATGGTATGAAAGGAATCAAAATTAATAGGATACTTTCTGTTAGCCTAGAATTATGAAATTTGGCAGACACGTAGTACTAGCTTAAGGAAAAATCTGAAAACTATATATTTGTGGTTAAATCCTTAAAAAATAATAGCTTTAAAAAGGGGGCAAAATTTGGTATTAAAGCTGCTAGTTTAAGTGAGGTATCAGAAAGGGCTAACCTAAGCCGGAATTTTAGAAAAAGTTCGAGACCTCCAACTTTTGTACAGAACCCTCAGTGGGCGAGCCCGACTCACGCGTGCCAGGTTTTTTTTTCTATATGAGGTTTCATAAAATATTACATCGCGCTCGATAGCGATAGTGAATCTTTTGACTATAGTAGTTTTGTATAACCTTGAATAGTTTTCACACATGCATTTTATTTATGAATACGACGTACATATGTGTAAATTTGTGATATTTTAAATCATCAAACAGAAAATTTTATACTTTTTAACCTAAATTTATAAAATTTTAAATTATATTTCTGGATTTCAGATAATAAAAATCACTGATCATATTTTATGTGTAAATTATTTAGGTTCCCTGCGGTTCACAGTACGATTGGAGCAGCTTCAAACCTTTTATCCCCTAGGGGAGTAGTCTAGGGAAATCTGGTGTTAATCCACACATCTTTCCATTATCCACCAATTTTTTAGGCATTTGCCCAAAATTATTAATTTCGCTGAGTGGTAATTGAACCGACAACTATTCCCACGATGGTCTTTATAGAGTAATAGACGTTTAAAGCAAAAGAAAACAAATTTTAATGTACCCTCAAGGATGGAGGCATACGAGAGTGCCACGACAAAGGCACACTTAATAAAGGATGTAATGTAACGCATCCTCTGAATACTCGTTTTAGGCATTTTCGGTCTCTCAATTCGTATGAGAGACAAGAGAGAATGAAAAAAAAACCATGTTTAAATTTATTTTTACGTACTTGTATGGAATAGTAATTATGTAATTTAGTTTCATTCATTGTGTGCTGAAAAAAACTAGACCTTAGCTTTGAACACATATGTTCGTGCAAATGTTGTTTTTTTTTAATTATTCGAGGTTAATTTTTTTGTAATTAAAATTTCTGAGCTGGATAGGGCCTATTTTGGAGTGGGCACAGCCCTTCCGGTTTTCCACCTTCATACGCCCATGGGCCTCGTGTGTACATAGTTTTATGTTAACGCTATAATCCGCACATAGCAGGGTAGGGCAGTTGTGTCAAGACACCCTGTTCCTGTTAAGACATTTCCCCGGGTGGGAATGGAACCTATAGCCGCTGCACGCTGAGCGCCCCTGAGCTACGATGGACTCAAATGATGTGTAACAGTGCTATCTATATACGACTAATCAATCTACTTTAACAAGACGGCTCGTTTGTAATCAAGTTTTCTTTGAAACAGCTTTCTTTTGTCTAGATCTAGATATATTATTAGGTCAAACATTGTTTTTTATCTTTTGTGCGGTCTACATTTTGAAGTAAGTACATTCAATTGGCAACAAACCAGTTCTTATTATAGCCATATATTGGTAATGTAATATTGTTTTTTATTTGACTGTAAACGTGACTAAGTGATGGTTTCGGGTTCGATTCAAGGTAATAAATAAATTAAACATTTTCTCGCTCTGGTAACGAGGCAAAGCGCGGCGTAGAGTTCTGCCACACAATACGCAATATCGTGAAAGATGGGCGGAAAGTCGGGAAAAGAGTATCGTAACACTTACATTACATTAAATACACTTCATTTCTACCTACCTTGCTATTTGGGAAAGAACGTAAAGCTATATTTTCGTAAATATTTTCTTTAGTTTCTCGCTATATCCCGTACATAGCAAGGTAGGTAGACGGAACCTGGTAATCTAGTATTAGGCTTCTACAGTTAAAAAAAATATATAACAAAAAATGAAACTAGAATCTACTCATCATTATCCTGTTTCAATTAAGCACCGCCCTCCACCTGCAGTTGAATATTATAACAAATTATAATATTAAGCTCCTTGATTCATCTCGGAAGCTCTGGAACGGAAGTGGATCTGATAAAGCTACAGACGCTGAATGCTAAAGACAGCAAAGGTACCGTATATATATATATAGTTATATAATTTATATCTCACTCTTGATGATAATTTTGAAATATTCTAAATTAAAACTTGAATTGTGGCACAGAAGTATGAGTGGGTTCGATTCCTATTTGGGTTAATGATTACTTATATTATTTTTACTTTTTTTGGATTCCGCCAATGAAACTGAAATATCACGAAAGCGAAGTCACGGTCGATATAATATATTTCTTTATACCAATTCGTTCTACTCACATGTGCTCTATCATTTCGCTGCGATTTCGATTTTATGATTAGATTCATATGAAATTTATAAGCCTTATATATGTATGTCTCTGTGTATGTCTGTGTATAGATAACATTTAAACGTAGTAGTGGCGTGTCATGAATAAATACATATGTAATTTTATTGTGTATGAAGATTGATGTCGTAGTTTAGTTGGCTAACTGTTAAAAAGAGTTTGATATTCGAATCCTCCCTAAAGTTAAACTAAATGAGACTTAATCGAGGAAATTAAATATTTATTATTTTCATTTCCTCGTTTAGGTCGTCGAATGGCGTTGAGTTCCCCCACTCAACACGCCGTGCCTTCAGAATTTAGCAGAAAGTGAGGAATTTGGAAGAGTGAAATACTAAAGAAGTATCTAGACCAAACAAAATGTTCCCAGGTTACCTCTACCTCCCTGTGTGCACATCGCAATCGCACAAACATAAACAGGTTTCTATTAATAAGTCAAAGCCATACATTTGAATTTAAAGTAAACTCATTATAACGTAAACCATTAAAAAACGCCGAGCCTATAATCTAGTTAGCTTAAACAACAATGAAACCCGCAAATTCTGAATAAAGGGTCTAAAATACCCCACGGATGAATTCATTTCATTGTTCAAAACTCATTAGTTGAGCACAATGGAAGATAGTGTAAAGATTGGCGCAGTCGAGAGACTCACTTGTCGTCTTGGATAGTAACTGATAGTTATTTGAAATTATATAGTTGACTAGTGACCCGCCTGGCGTTGCCCGCTTGAACCACGCAGTTATTTACTGCTATTAGTATTAGTATAATGCTATTAGTAGCATTATCATTTTAAAGTTGCAGCCAATTCAATAAAAGATTTGTGTTGTCGAAAAAATTACTTTATGTTGATAGATTTTTTTTATTTAGAGACCGATTTAAATTAAATAAACAATGAAGGTTTAGAAATTCAAAAGATAATAATGAAAATTGCATTTTTTTCTTATATTGTTTCATCATTTATTAATTTATCACTAGTTATAAGAGCTTTAATTTTATATTGAAGTCAATATTATTCATAAAAAAAACCTGTCTTCGTTTTATATATTTCTTGAAAATAATTTAAATATAACATTGTGTAATCCAGTGAATGATAAAAATTTCACTTTCATTTACAGCTTCATGCTTTAAGCGGGCTTAGCGTGTAGGCGCAGAAATCGTTAATACCGTTACAGTGTTAAAACACTCAATTCCCAGTTTTCCATCCAAAATTCGAGATTACAATTAAAACACATATTATTACGATGAGATGCGACAATTTCGTCGCACGTCTATTCTCCCTCTAAGACTTATTTGACGGTTGGCGAGTGGCCAATATAAAATCGGGCCGATTTTATTGGCACTGTTTTCAGCAAAATTATAGACCATGGATATTTGTCACTGCGGAGCTGAAACGATTATTATTTATATTAAAAAAAATTTATTTAATGACGTGTCAGTATGAATGTTTGTTACAAATTTTGTGTTAATGTGAATTATACAATTCTCTTTTCCTTGCTTGTTCTCAGTGTGGCATTGATATAAGCTTGAAGCTTTAACTTTAGTGTATAAATGCTCCATTTCCGAAATATCCAATATACGGCTAAGCCAATATTTTGATTGTATTATGCACAAACGTGAAATGTGAACGTGACGGCTGTAGGTTCGATTCGCCCTCGAGGGGGATTCAATATTTTTATACCCTCATATTCTTCTTCTTTATTTTTCTCTACTTTAGTAACGGGGTAAAGCGAGGCTTTCTGCGCCGTTACTCAATATACAACGCCTTAAGAATTTGATGGAAAGTCGGAACGGAGTGTATCAATACCAGATTCCCAGATTTCCTTTTCCTCCTCTACTATGTGCGGGAGCAATGCCACCAATAACATTCTTTTCTTATATATCTTAAATGTACAGACACCGATCCATTATGATTTTTTTATAAGTATAGATTAAATATATTTAGAATACCTGACATTTCGTAAACTTTACCGTGATTACGAGTAGAAAAAATATATAATAGTTAAATGTTTCTCATTTAAAATGGGTTAAGTGTACATTTTATTTAATCAGATCTTGGGAACGGTGCGGGCTATTTAATATGAAATGCAATTTATGTTTTAGTTTGGTATAAAGCCGTAAAAAAACTGAACATATAACTATTTTAGGTTTATCACATACAAAACGACATATAATAATTTAATTCAAAAGCATCTATTTAATATGGAT
>JAKRZM010001051.1:119268-169728 GCA_036379175.1 Heliconius cydno galanthus | reverse complement strand
CATTTCAGTCGTCTGCTCACCAGCTACGGCAACTGCACTGTATTGTGTGCTATTAACATATAATTACGTATAATTTACTGCATAACGCTATTGTAATTAAAGCATTTCTCCTGGGACGTACACTCCAGTTGCATATATTTGTATAGAAGCATCTGATTTAAAGCGAGACGGTTGTGGCTTCGATTCTCGCTCGTGGAAAATGAATGATTTATATTTCCTCGTTCTGTTAACAAGATAAAGTAGGCGTTGAGTTTCACCATTGAACGAGCCATGTCTTGAATATTGGTACTACATATAGAAAACTCCGTGACTGTGTTTTCCACTTCCATCTATAAAAGAGTAGAAAAGAGTGTATTATAAGAACATTAACTCTCCCCTGCACTATTGATTCCAGAAAATGTATGCTTATATTTCATTTTGAGTAATTCAATCACGCCCGAGTTAAATTGACCTAATTTTGCTCTCGTTCGTTCATCTGCACTTTTTATTTATGTGTTTCTCTTTTTTTCGCCTCCTTTCAACACATTACGTAAAATTTAGTTTTCAATGGATCGTTTCAATAAAAATAAAATTTCTTTTATATACATATAAATGTATATAAAACTTTTTTTTTATACATATATGTAGGTACATAAATTTTCAAAATTATATAAATTTAGAGTAAGTTGCACCTCGTTAAGTTCGCTTTAAACATAGTATCTTGGGGTTTCGTACTAATTTCAGGATTGTAACTCAATAGGTACTAAAAATTATAAAATTTGACAAACTTATGCATTCATTTTGTATGAAATGAATGACAAATATTAGTTTGTAATAGTTTTTATCTGTCATATAAATAATATACATAGCAGGGTAGGCAGAGGCTGTAAACGCAATAGGAAGTTGATTCGAATCCCACTCGAGGAAATGAAATATTTAAAATGTCATTTTCTCGCTCTCGTAATGAAGCATAGCACGGCGTCGAGTTCCGCTATTTAATACGTAATGCCTCCAAAATTCGGCGGTATAGAACGGAAGTGACATAAAAGGAACGGAGTATCTTAACACTAGATTCTTAGGTTCCCTCTGCCTACCTTGCTATGTGCGGGGTACAGCGTGAAGCTTACTTTAGTTATGCCTACCCTGCTGTACGGGAAAAAGTCTGATATCAATATATATATAAGTAGAAACAAAAGTGCCTCAACCGTGAAATATAGAAAACTCAAGTAATTCATTATACGATCGACATACAGACACATACATACATATATATATAAATGATGCAAAACCAGCAAAGTTTCCCACCAAAACCCGTCAGGTACGTAATCCCATACATTTCACGGATCACTAATAAAATTGCGTATCAACAAGATTTGGCTTTTACGCAGCCTTCTATGCGGATGTAGGATTGATGGATGTGATCTCTGGGGGTCTTTTTCGGGGGAATATTTAGTAAAAAGTTATTTCAATTTGGTAAATTATATAAATTGTAGGTGAACAGTATAACTGTACAAGCAGTTCTGGGTTCGATTTCTAGTTCATGGGGTGGTGATGATTTTCATTTCGGGCTCTGGTACCAGACAACGCGTGGGGGTGGGCTCGGCTGCTCTAGTTGCCATGTCTAGAAAATTGGCTGGTGTATGGGGAACAGAATATCTTAATACTAGCTTCAGCATGGCGTGAGTTCCGCAACTAAATGCGCAATGTCCCGATAATTAGTCAGAAAGTGGACAACGTGTTTTAAAATTAGTTTCCTTCTGCCTACCGCCATGAAAAAATATTGTTAATTTATTTTAAACTTCATTATTAATTTTGATGATAACATTTAGTGATAGCACTTTCTGCAAAATTTTCGGGACATTGCGTGACGAACGGTGGCCCTTTATCTTTATCGAGATACCAGAGCAACGAAATTTAAACCACAATCTTCCCATTCACAGTCAGACACTGCTAGCGCTGCGCCAAAGTTGCCTTATTATGTTCTAAGCTAATTCGTAAATAAAAAATATTGCCTGGTAATATTGAACAGGCGCTCACATATTAACTTAAATATTAAGTAAGCTATATTATTATGAATCGTCTATAAAACAAATATAAATATTATAAGGTTTCACGCTGTATCCCGCATATAGGAGCAAGGGTAGGGGAACCTAAAGGGAGGGAACCTAAATTCTATAATTTTGCTTTTATTTTTCTTAATGTAATTGTAATTGTCACGACAGTCTCTAATATTCTTTAAAAACGGGACGATTCCAGTTTCCCTACATTTAAGCTCCGAGTACATCTTTGTTCCTAACATGCTATTAACATATGGTATGAAGTCAATCTTGAATGTTTAGTTGTGGTCCAAATATCACATATTTTATATTAAATTTATTATACCTAATTCTTATTAAATTATTTTTATCTTTTTTGAAGTTTCGAACACTTTGCAGTGGTTCTTTTTTGCAAATGTAGAAAACGAAATATACGCGATTAATCCGATTCGTTTAATACATGTTATTAAAATTTTGTTTGTTCAATTCACTTAGTATTTTAATTTGTTATTGTAAGATGACCAAAAGTAATTTGTTTGGCAAGAATATAATATAATAAACAATAAAATTATTTAAATTATTTTTTTAGCTTCACGTTTTATCCCGCACAGAATAGGGGAAGCACGAAGGTTCCTCACCTCGTGTTGAAACACTTCGTTCTTTTCGCTCAATTTAAAAACCAATGAAAATAGTTTATTTTTGGAGTCGAAACGCCCACAATTTTCGATCCAGCTTTAATTGAACTTAAAGTCTCTGCAAAAGTGATATCGGTCATTATCTACCTCAACGTGCGTATCTCCGTACACATCCTGGGACAGACATACCTACATACGAACAGTTCGATGGAGCCTTCATAGGAATTTGTGTTTGTTATAACCGCCTCAAGCTGTTATGGTGCAAGCCACAAGATTTTACATTATATATATTTTTTCTTTTTCAGCTTTGCGCTGTATCCATAAGCAGAAGGAACCTAGTGTTTAGACACTCCGTTTCCCGCTTTCCGCCGAATTTTCGATGCATGCACTGAGTGGCGGAACTCTAATGTTGTGTTTTGTCCCGACAACAGACCGAACTGACCGACTCGAGTGGGGATCGAACCCATAACCAATCACGTTTATAGTCACACCTTGTGCCTGCGCCACGACCGCAGTCATACTTAGTACAATATATGAATATTATAATATTTGTAAACCCCATTACCTATTTCCCACCGGTTGGGGTAGGGTAGGGGTTCAAAAATAGGAGGGTGCTATTTTTGAAGTCGATAACTACTAAAATACCAATTTGAAATTAAACTTTGGAAACCCGACGATTTGAAGACTGCAGTATTCCAGGGGCCCCGGGTCTCTCTAGTATAAGAATAGTTTTGAAGTCAGTTTCAATTTTTATTATTATTTTATTTAAAGTACAACAAGAAGAGGGAATCACCCTATAAGATTCTAATTTAGTTTGCTTTAGTTTTGTGTCGTTTTGTTCGTTTTTTTAGATGTTGGTTCTCTTTTTCCTTTAGACCAGCATAACTACAAGGACTTTGAATATACACAAGCTACTCCTTAAAGCATGAGTATTAGTTAAAAGTCGCACTCAAGATATAATCACTGCACTGCACGGTCTCCCTACAAGCCGAACTTCTGCTATTAACATATCAATATGAACTCCTTCACGCGTTCGGTTGTGCTCCAAGTTAGGAACTGTTGTTAGACATTCTGGCTAGTTTTAAATTTGTTTTTTGTTTTATAAGGCACGCCGCTGCTACCAGGATAGGCAGGGGCCTAGTGCTGGGAACCTCCGTCCTCTACTTCGATACGTTGCGTGTTAATTGGCCCAACTCAATACTAAGCTTTATTTGTTGGCAGAGTGAGTAATTTCTTCTTCTTAAGTATCGAGCACAACCGTTGCATTTGCTTGTTTGCAACAGTCGGACGTTGTTATGAGTGGGATAAAAGAAACTAACAGAAACGTCGTGGCACAGCAGCACAGGCTTAGATTATAAATATAACAGTTGTGGATTCGACTCCCACACAAGAGAATAAATTAATTTTACTTTCCTGCTTAGATAAAAGACAAAACGTGGCGTTAAATCCCGCCACTAAACTAAAATCTCAAAAATTGGGATGTGGGTGGGGAACGGAGTGACATAACATACTTCACACGTCTAAAGCTAAAAAAATATATATTTTTAATTATGTTACAATTAAAATTTAACAGTCTACCATAATCAAGCTCATCTCGTTCATGAAATAATGTTTGAGCACTAAGCGTATATCTTGTTCCGTAACCAAACAGTATGGATATCTGCATTTGACGTTAGACCTGTATTTAGCATATTTGGTTATCGCCTCAGATTTTAGACCGGAATATTAATGTCTTTCACACCGTTGCCGTGAAATTTCAGTACCTGTAACACTTAATACACAACGACTACACTAACGGGCTCTATGTACGTCTATAGCCATATATGTAGAATACCTTCAATTTGTTATAAATAATATATTTAGAGATCCAAACGTAGATGTATATTGGATATTCAATGTAGGTTGCGCCTATTCTGTATAATTGTTTTGTATGTGTATGAATCAGATAATTAATATACTTACTTATAAAATATTAAATATGTAAGATATGTGATCAAAAGTATATTTAAGATTCCAAATAAAACAGCTTCATGTTCTTTTCCCATAGCAGGGTAGAGGGAACTTAGCGTTAAGTCTTTCTAAATAAACAATCACATTTTATCACCTATAAATCAAAGATACGGAAAAAGTGTAAAACAAATTGATTTACCACTTTCTCTCTGCCATTCATATATAATAGAGACACATATAAACTCAACTCAAAGATATACAGAGGAGCTCAACTCAGTACTCAACTCAAAACTCAAAAACAGGTCAACAATCAATTACTACGCAGACACTCGTGCTCAGTAAACAAATATTCGTAGTAAGGGGTAGGGTAGGGTAGGTCAGTACACCCATGTGCTGTCGAATTCGATTAAATCATGTCCAGCTCATATCACTGTTGACAGTCTGCGGTTGTGGTTGGCTTTTTGGACTATTTTTAACCTTACACGTTATTAGCAGGTTATAGCAGGTTATATGCTGAAATAAACTATTATAGAGTTATGACATTTTTCATATTTATTAAAATTTAATTGTTATTTCTTCGCTCTGGTGTCGAGGCAACGCGCGGCGTTGAGTTCCGCCACTCAACTCGCAATGCCTCCAGATTTTCGCGGAAAGTGGGGTACGGAGTGTCTTATCATCAGATTCCCTCTGCTGCTGCACTGCTGTGTGCGGGATACAGCGTGAAGCTGATAAATATATCTTACATTATATCTAACATTTAAATAAATGAGCTGAACTAATTAACAACATTTGCATTTCTAACCAATTTTAGATAATATATTGATTTTCGAAAGTATATTATTGTGATAAGGCGAATTTCTTACGATATATCTAGCATATTGGATATAATGAATTTAAATGTATGGAAAATATGGTGGTAATCGAACTGTTAAATTTCAATAACATGCTGGAGGCAGAATGCTATTTACTTGAGATGAGACAGTGCGTACTGTGAGGAGGTCCCCAATCTGAAGCCTAGTCACTGATGGCCAGGACCCTTATTCAGTTATTGGAAGATTTTTTTGTATGTTAGTATTTTTTAATTATATTTAAACGTGTGAACTGTCTGTATGTGTAAAAAAATAAAAATACATATTTAACATATATGCTTTAATCCAATTTATGCTGATTACACATCATGAGCATTATTTACGTAATATCAAAGTCACATTTGGAATTATCGAACAATTTACAACCTTATTACATTATTAAGAGGAGATATTTTACAATGAACGTGAAATGGTATTCTATCATCTTGTAAAATATAAACATCTTGTAAATTATAAGTCGTGATAAATAACAAATGAAATTATTTCAAATATAATTGTAATAATGCAATTGAATTTTTCAATAATATTGTAAAAATAAATAATTAAATGAATGAAGGTACTTCATAAATTTTATGAAAATATTATGTTTTATTTTACAAGTTGATAAATGTAATTTAAACACGATTTTTATACAAAATTTTAATGCAACCGTTGAGCACGCATTCATACGAAAAACTGAAAAGAAATATTTTTGTTCAATTAATTGTATATTAATTAATGTATAATTTAATTTCAAAAGTTTAACATTTACTTTCTTTAAATTTAGTTTACCTTTTAAGAAATATTGACAAAATGGTTTGAACATTCGTGTTCCTATAATCTATATGACAAGCTCTTGAGTTTTTAAACAAACATTAACTGTTTATATAACAACAACGTATTCTATAAGCAACACAACTGGCATGGTTTTTTTTATTTATTAATTACATTTAAAACATGATTTTTACATGAAAAAGTCAAAATACAATTATTTCTTATTATTTCCTTACTATATAAAATAGCAAAAATTAAAAATGTCTTAATCAGTCTACGGTAACACATACCTCGCTACGTATCAGGGTTTAATAATTATATTATTAGCAAATGAACATAGTCAATGTGAATTTATTTCAGCTAAATCATTTAATAATTCTATAATTTATACCTAAAAGTTCGTTTTATTTAAGATTAGATTTTGGCAATATCTTAATTGATATTTTATTCTCAAAATGGCGTAAAATTATAAGGCACGGTTTGAATATTTCACTAAAGTTACTTTTAATGTAGAAGGACGTAACGTAGCTACTATGTTATTCTATTTAACGTTAATTAAACTTAAATGTACCAAAAACAAACATTAAAAATGATCTACTTTGGCACTTTTAACATTACTAAAGTTAATCTAAATGAAAATTACATTCATTTACTGTTAATAAACGAATAAATTCAATAATGATATGTTTGTAATAATTAGAGGGTTTTCAAAATAAAAGGGGGGATGGGGATAAACAAAAATAAAACAAAATAATATAATATATTAGATTTTTTTATTTAAATTCGAAATGTAACAGTAAATATTTTTCCATCTGTAAATATAATCGTATTCTCATTGGATGGATTTTGTGAATTTCGAAAATGTATCCAACAATCTTTATTTAAAGACAAATCAGTCAGATTACTTCATTTAATTTGAATGTTACAAAACGATTTGAAGAAAAAAAATAATAATTAAAAATAAAATAAAAAGTAGCTTAAAATTAAAATATGAGACATAAAAACTTTGGTATCTGTTATAACCGATTAAATTTTGCAGTAAAAGGCTTTGTAATACAAAATTACAATAACTATGTACAATTAAAGTAAGCAGAGATTTAAATTAATAATAATTAATAGAACTTATTATTATTGTCAGTTGAGTATTATATTGTTTATTTACATAATGAAATGCAACAATAAAACAGTCACTATTATATTACAGACTCATAAATTTACTAAATTAACGTAAAATTTGTTATTCAATTGATTTAAATTATTTTGTTGAATTATATGAAGTGTGGCATTATTTTGTTTAGAGAATTATTAAAAATCATTTATATTTAAAAAATAGGTATATCTTTGAGACGTTTTCTCATAATGCAGTAACAATAATTGCTAATCAAATACATATACTTTGAGAAAACTTAATCATACAAACGTTAGGGTAAATTTTAAATTTTCCCATAAAACTCCATAATCGATACAATCGAATACTTAACAAACAATTAGTAAAACTAACCAAAAGAGATCCGTCGCGGGAATCATTGGATTTGCTTGTTCCTTAACATTTTTTTCATTTCAAATGAAATTATTAATAGAAGAGAGTCTGGACGTATTACCTAACAACAAAATTATTGATAATTCAGTCAAACAATTACTACAACCAGACATTTTTTACCCATTAATCATGATTTGGGCACAAAATCTTATATTAAGTATTCTATCTAACTTCTGGACACTTAACACTCTCGAAAGTTCGATCATCATTGTATCACAATCAATGAAAAATTGTTAAAACTATCTAATTTTTACTAGTCCGTATCTATTTACAATAGATTTTACGAGTTCGTCATTTTGACACTTTGTTTAAGTCACTTTGACACTTCGTTTTACACTTCACTTGTGTCGTTCACTTAAAGTCACTTACACTTAAACACTATAGTTATTTATTATTTGAAAAGTTTTTTTTTCTTGTAATATTTAAACGACATGCGTTTCGCTGCGTTTGTTATACGATTCATCTATAGTAACATTTTGCCTTTTGTTCTCCTTTTTAATGGTACCATATTGGGGTACGTCTGAAGTTAAATTCTGAACTGTGAGTATTTGACTGGAGTTCTGAGGGGTGCTCGAGGATATCGGGCTCCCATACTGGTACTTGTGTCTAGAGGGATCTTTGAGGATTGATTGTGGCTGTTTGATAGCTGGCGCTTGGTTGATTGGTGGGTGCTGGAAACAATATTGTATTAAAACAATGTAAAATTGAGAGTAGAGTATGAAAAATTGAGCCTTTATTTTATTATTGGTATTTCTTTTAATAATAGTTTTATTTAGGTTGATGTAATTTATTGTCTTCTTGGAATAAACTATTTCATATAAAATCTATGCATCATGGATTTTGGTGATTCAAGATTTAGGCAGAAATACTCCTTGTATAAAATATATAAAAAAATTGTTTAATCTGATTATGATAATATAACAATAAGTTTAAGCAGGCGAAGTCTCGGGTGGGTCGCTCGTATAAAATATAATTTTACATACGTTATTCATAATAATATAATACCTGATTGCAATTCCCCTGGTGCAGCACTGTGACGTCAGGCGGTGGGACGGCCATTTTGTCGAATCTCTGTCGTCTGAGCGTGCCCCCCGCGGACTGCCTGTCTAGACCTGAGCAAATTGTAAAATTGTCTAGATTATCTCTTCATATAGAAATGTAATTTTATTATGATATGTAAAGAATATTTTATTATGGTCTTTTTGTGTGGAAAATATAAACAAAATATAAAGCATCGTGAGATGGATGAGATAAATTTGAGTAGGTATACTAAAATACATTTTGTGAATTCAATATGCAATATCTCAAAAACTGAGATGTACATTGGGAATTGCTAGTTTTACCCTGCTATGTGCGGGATACAGCGTGAAACTAGAAAAAAAAATATAGTAGAATGAATAACTTACCATCCAACCCCATGTTCAGTGGCGGGCTCGCCATGTGCGAGGGTGACGGTGGTACTCCGTTCATTAGATGAGGCTTGGGCAGGATTGAGGAATACTGCTGAGGCGGCGTTGGAGTACGTCCTGCTTGCTGTTGTACAAAAGCAAATTTTGTTATTTTACCAGATTTAAACAATGTTTGAGAGAAAAATAGTTAGGACTTTCTAAAAAATGCTAGCCCTGTGTTAACTAGCGTTCCCTACTCTCCGCCTAAGTTTCGAAACACCGCGTGTGGAATTTAACGCTGTGCTGATAATATGCATTTGTAACGTTTTTTTGGCTTACTGATTTTCTCGCATATATTAGCGCTTAAACAGCCTAGGCGTGAGCACTTAGAGCTAAGACACTTCGTTCTTCACATCATTTTTAAATAATCAATAATTTAGACACTATTCGATCGAACGATCTACATTAACTTCCGGGATGAAATTCAGGATTGGAGTCATAATAAAAAAGCTATCAATTGTCTCATAGGAAGGCTGTGTTCAATTTTTTTGGGATTCCGAAGGGATCAGTAAAAAACAATCATTTTTAGAGCTCTCTATTATTTGAGAAAGTTATTTTTCTACTTTAGTGTATTCATCATATAGTAAAACAGGCAGAGGGAACCTAATGTTAGGACACTCTGTTCCCCACGCACCATCCGATTTACACTACACTGCGTGTTGAGTGTCGTAATTCAACGCTGCGCTCTATCTTGTAAGTAGAACGAGGAAATGAAAAAGCGATTCCCCCAAGTTAAGTATCTTGTTTATAGTTTGGAGTTACATAGGACGTCAGCTAAGAAGTAATTACGTAGCGAGTTATATCTAGTACCGACTAAGTTTTAACAAATAGACGTGCCTTCTGACATTGTTTTATTAAAGTTAAATATAATATACTATAGAATATTTAAATTATTTAGTATATTGAGAGCCTTCTTAATCTTTTAGTTTTAACTTTAATTTAAAAATATCCACTTCTAAAACGAAATTAGGTTTTTAAAAATTACAATTGAACTGAACTAAAATAAAAATCTTAGGTAGGTATACTAAAATACACAATACCAATTGGAAAATATTTCAGACCGATAATAAAAAGGCACAAATAGCAAAATCGTAGACCGAGTTCTAGACGTTCGTTAGATATACCTACAAAGATAGATATATAGATAGACTGGCACTTATTGTGCAATTGATTCGTATTCGCCCCCATTGTGTATATGATTGGAAACCCACATAGCACGAATACGTCAGCTGAGGCAATGATACCAAACAAAATCGACGTGAAGGAATGGACGTGGATTTGAAATACTTATTTTTACTTTTATTATGGCGGAATTAGACCTTCGTGCAGTTTCAGCATCTGATGTTTTAGTTCAACATTGGTTCTCCATTTTTACTTATAGTGTTCCATTCTTGCCCTATTTTTTTCAACGCATGCTCGATATTTTTTTAGTCGTCTTAAAAAACAGGAGGTTGTCAGTATGAAATGTATGTGGTATTGCTATAATTAGATAATTATAAGTGTATAATAACGTGCCTAACTAAGAATCTAAAAGTAATATCAAGATGAGCATTATTGGTTTAAATGAGGTATATTCCAATTTTGAAGAATTTGTTTGTTTCAATCTCAGAAGTTAATGGTTCGAATGGCTAATTCTTAGCTATTTTTCCATATGACGCAGGTGAAGTCATATGTCAAAGCTAGTATAGCATAAATAGAAGATTACATTAAATCGCCTCCACGCTACTAATAATACCAAAAAAGGAAAGTGCGCAATGTAATATAAACACGTAACAATGTCGCGTTCTCTTTGTTGTTATACGAGCGTCTTTTCATCATATATTCTTATAATTTTTTTGTCAATTGACAAGTGGAAATCTGATATAATTGTATATTATTTTTTTATATACAATTCTAAGAGAATAATTTATTTTTATTTAGGAGGTCATCTTGGTGGAGTAGAATGTGATTTCAAACGCGATAGCTGCAACACATAGCAAGTGTTTATAATAATTTTTTAGTGAAAATTAAGGTCGTTGTGGCGCAAAAGAACTGCGTCTATACACGAGATGATTGTTAGTTTGATTCTCGTTTGAAGAAATTTAAATTCGGGCGGAGTTTTTCTTAGTGTCTATTCTGCTTACTATTAACTCGGTTAAGAATCGAACCCATCACCATCTGCGTCCTAAGCCTATCGCTTGTCAAAGTCACCTCTTTATTCATATGCCTACATTTTCTAATATCGAGGGTGTAATAAAGAACCTCCCTTTGTAACGTAACGCGCCTTTCAAATTGTAATTACGATGAAAAAAGCTTTTAAAAGACCATCTGGTGTAGTAGAGGAGGGTCCCAAGTTCAATACCTGTTTAGTGTATAATTGATTTTGTTTCGTGTGAAAGGAGATTAGATGTATTGTTAATTTTTTTGTGTTACCAGAAATGGCATTTTTAATATTAGTTTTGATAAATTAGGTTATAAAGATATTATAGTAACTTATTCTATTAGATATTAGTTAAGACATTCCATTTTTTAGTTTCCTTTTAAACGTGGCATCTTGTCGCAATATGAATAAAGTAATGACAATTTCAATTATATTTCTCTCATCACCATATATAGGTAGTATATAATATAGTATATAATGGATTATTTTTATTTTCCCGCTTTGGAAACCAGATAAAGAACGGTGTTGAGATACGCCATTCAATAAATTATCTCTGCTTAACCTCTCATTTGCGGGATAGAGCGCGAAGCTAAAAAAGTAAATAAACATAAGTATATCATAATTTAAAAGTCATTATCAAGATTTCGAAAAACCAATTACTCATCTCACCCTGCGGCCAAGTTTCAGCCTTAACAAGCATCGTTGTAATTTAAGTTGTGCGTCCAGAAACTTTAGTATAATGGCGGGTGACATCTTCGCTTGAGTCTACGTTTTATAAGTTTTAAACTAATTTTATTTTGAACTGTGTGGGAGATAACTGGTAACTGGGTATTGTGGTATAGTGACTGTACGCAGTGGTTTTAGGTTCATTTTTTATTAGGGGGAATCACGCTTCAATCAATTTTTAAACACGCTGTATGCCGCATATAGGGTTTCGCCTGTGTAACCTTACACCCTTAAACCCAACCCAACCTTAAACTTGGCGTTACGACATCAAAAATTCCCCAAATTTCCTAGAGTGAGAATCAAACACACAACCTGTCGCGCTTACAATCGCACACTTGTGCCCCTGCGCCTGTGATAGATAAAGTTACATAAATAAACATTTGCGAAATTTCTTTACAAAGAAAATATTTAAAAAATTCCAAGTAACTTCAAATGACAGAGCTAGTAACAATATGATATAAGCCCTCGTAAGCCCTTAAGGACTCTCGTGTATAGTCTAATTGGCAATTATTGGCACGTTGGCACTGTACTCAAAGTGGAGGTGCCAAGACGCCAATTACTACAATTTCTACTTCATACAATATATTATATAAATGATTTAAGATTTCTTATTACGTCTTCGTATGTTATTTCTTGAAATTTTCTTTGAGAATTGAAGTTTTAATAAGTTTTTTCTGCATTATGGTAGAGGCGATTTGAAATTGAGTAATGTTGTACGTGATAGTCGTAGGTTCATATATAATCTAGCAAAACTTAGTTAATAGCAAATGTCCAAATATTTTATAAGCACGTTCTAACGTAGAGAAAATATAAATATAATTATATGCTTGTTATTTTAGTTCACTCCGTAAAATGCGTAGAGCAGGATAGGCAGATGGAAATCAGTGTCAAGGCACTCCGTTCCCCACTCACCATTCATTTTTAAGACTTTATGCAGTTAGTGATTAAACTCGACGTCTTGTTAACAGAAGAAGGAAATGAAAAGAATTCGTTCCCCTGAGTAGAAATCAAACCCATAACCATAGCTTTTATAGTCACACGCTATTTTTCTTTTGCTACTTTAACTTATATTTAGAAGTGTAATTCTTAAGATATAACACTCTTATTCTCTATATAACACTTACCTGTTGTAAATATTCTCCAATGAGCGGTGGGTAAGAGAGGTAGGACTCGGTGTTGTTGAAGTAGGAGCCGTCCAGAGGAGGCATCGGGCTCGGGGCGGGCATGTAGCTGGGTTTGCCTGCGGACAAATTATATGTTTTAGAATTAAATTATATAAAATAAAATAAATTTTATGTAGTTTTGTGTCAGTTGTGATGGTAGCGGGTTCGATTTCCGCTCGGGGGAAACGATTATTTTTTTAATTACTTTCGTTTTCCCGCATCGGTAACCCGCTCTCATACCAACCCGCCCCGATATTTGGCGGAAAGAGAGGACTAATAATAATTTTATCATATGATATTTAATTTTCTATTTCTTACCACTACTCCGTCCCAAAGTACTATGTCCTGACATATCCTTATTCCTATGAGGATGTGGTAGCGTCCTCGCGTGGTCTCCTTCGTACACGGCATAGTTAGGTGGGGGGTAGTCTAATGGGGGTGGGATCAACCCTTGATCGTCCATCATATAGGCATCAGTCTGTAAGAGAAAGGATTTTATTTATTTTGTTCAATTTAGTAGAGTAGGTAGAGGTGTTAGTTTGAAGAAGAAATATTATGATTATATTTTTCTAAAATTATTATTTATTTATTAGAGTAGGTAATTTAATAGGAAAAAGCTTTAAAAAAATAACCCATGAAATTATTGTTTTAAAACAGTGTGTCATTTGGCTCTTTCATAATATTTCAGTATTGAAAGAGCCACTAAAAGTCATGAAAGACCCAGAGAGGCAGTCTGTGATATTAAGTGTTATTGTAAAAAATATGCAAAATGAAAAACATTGCATCATTAAAGAAAAACAACAAGAAAAATCAAATAAATACTTTTAAAAACTAATGACATTTGTAATATTTTTTTTTATTCTATCAGTCATTATAAGTTATTCTAATAAACGCNCGGCATAGTTAGGTGGGGGGTAGTCTAATGGGGGTGGGATCAACCCTTGATCGTCCATCATATAGGCATCAGTCTGTAAGAGAAAGGATTTTATTTATTTTGTTCAATTTAGTAGAGTAGGTAGAGGTGTTAGTTTGAAGAAGAAATATTATGATAGATAAAGAAATATATTTTTCTAAAATTATTATTTATTTATTAGAGTAGGTAATTTAATAGGCAAAAGCTTAAAAAAAATAACCCATGAAATTATTGTTTTAAAACAGTGTGTCATTTGGCTCTTTCATAATATTTCGGTATTGAAAGAGCCACTAAAAGTCATGAAAGAGCCAGAGAGGCAGTCTGTGATATTAAGTGTTATTGTAAAAAATATGCAAAATGAAAAACATTGCATCATTAAGGAAAAACAAAAAGAGAAATCAAATAAATACTTTTAAAAAGTAATGACATTTTTAATATTTTTTTATTCTATCAGTCATTATAAGTTATTCTAACAAACGCCTTAATCTTAACATATTATTCAGTCATACTTATTATTATATAATTTTAAAATATATTACGAAATATATTCTTATTAATAATACCAATTCCAAAAATTAAACTAAGATTACGAAATTAAAAAATATATTAATTTTAAAGCTTCAAAATCTCAACTAAAAAGGTAATTTTCTTAAAGTTAGAAACATTGCAAGCAATCGTACCTGATTCATCATATGCCTGTTCGGCATATTCGGTACTTCCGGTATAGGCGGTGGTCTTTCATCTCCATCTTGAGAATAGGTCTCTGATTTCTCCGAAACTGAACTCAATGTTTCTCCCGTCATAGTATCATTGTATGAGGATGGTGCGTACATTTCTATAGTATGTGATTTTGACGATTGGCCAGCTTGTTCTGTGTGAAAAATAATAATTACTATAGAAATAAATAGTATAGAAGTTTCGTTTATTTTTTATTAGTTTTCCATACGCGACTTACATCAACCTACATCAACTCTTTGTTAAATTATAGATAACCTGTATAGCTGTGTTATTGTGAATTTGCATTTAAATCCTTTCAGTACTTTTTTTGTGAAAGTGGAACAAACTTTCACAATTATAATATAATAAAAAAGGATATTTTTATTAATTTTTATGGGAATACAAATACAAAAGTAAGAATTATAAGTAAGAATTAGTAATTAATGATATTTTCTACTTCTACTTTTGTTTCGTGGATCTCAATTTGATAAAAGAATTATCAAATTGAGACAAATGTGTGTATCTACGAGTATATATACATAATATGGGACTCGAACCCACGAAGTTAAACTTTCATGAACTGTGAAAAAATGCAAATAAAATAATCACTAAATTCTACTTCTATTTTACATTAATAACATTTAAAACTACACATGACACGTAAAGCAAAAAAAAATATATATATTACATCCATATAAAAATCAACCTAATTAACATTAATAGAATAACAAAAATCAATAAATTCTAACTGTATCAAAATTTCAACAAGCACCAAGTAAAACCAAAGCCTTCGCTTATACCAGTATCTCGAAAGGTGCAGATTCATTCCCGTTTCGGGTAAAATTTTAATACAAAATCTAACCTACCTTTGATTCGTCGGGACCGTCGTATAAAAATAAAACATGCTAAACAGGCAGCGTTACTAGATATCAATATGATCGCTCCTATAATATAGACAGTTGATGATATCGATATCTCGGCGGTCTCTACGTGCTCGGTCACTACGTTTAACTCGCCTACTTCTGAAGAAGCTATAAAGAAGAGAAACGAAAAAGAAAATAAATAATAAAAAATGAAAGATACACAAAAATATGGAGGGAGGAGGACTTAAAAAAGAAAGTAACTAAATAAAAAAAATCGAAATAAGTGGGAAGTAATAATAATTGTAAAAAATATTTTGAATTTATGTAAATGGTTACTATCAAATTAAAATATACTGGTTGACTATACCATCATTAATATACGAAAAAGCGTCCTAAACATTCACCATTCAATCTAAACAAAGAACATAAAAACAACAGAACGCCCATCAAGTAACATCAAACCTCTTATACGTTTGTTAGTCCGTCTGTGTAGACAGAATCCCACTAACAGTACATTCAGCAGTATGAGCGCTGTACCAACTATAGTGCCAGTTATTATGAACACTCCGGGGACGTTATAAGAGTTGTATTCTTCTGAACTCGACTGGACTGATGTCGGTATTATGTCTGAATGAGGGTAGTTTCGTAAATACATATTAATATATGGAAAGTGGAAAGTATTTGTGACAAATTATTCTGCTTATTATTGTTGTTGACTTTTCAGATTTATAATTATTGCTGATTAAAGGACAGTTTGTGAGATTCGAATCCTGAATAATCATAGTGTTACAATTATGTTAAGTAGTTGTTCGTGAATGACGTTAACTTCATTATTGTTTGTTTATATTAAGGTACACAAAATATTTAAATTTTAACATAACATCTATCATTTTTTTCAGCAAATATTTTTTTTTTCTTCTAGTATTAGTAAAAAATATCTAACCAAGGCCAAATGTTTTAAAATAAATTTTAAGTAATTTTATCGTAATACCTAATAATGAAGTCAGTGAGACCGAAGAAGAATGTATTGATGCTAGATTATCTCAATCTAGCATCAATACACCATATTTAATAAAAACCACAAATATTTTTCTTTATCTATACATATAATACATGTACCATTCGAAGTATATAGTTAGTTAACATTTTAAATGATCACTTATTATTCATTTGTTCTGCGCATAAATCATCTCTATGAATATTCTATGAACCGTTTTATTTAAATACACAAATGATTTCATACATTTACATACTTCATTATTAATCAAAATATATTATTGTGCAGTTAAAATATTATTTGTATTATAAAGGTTTTGTATGAAACGAGGGTATTTGTATTTATTATTTGAATATGTATTAAAGTAAGTTTTTACAATGGTTTTGTTCATTAGGGTAATAGATAGATGGATCGGTAATTAAAAGGTTATATATCTTATTTTAATTTTCAGTTTTTTTATTTAGGTTATGTTTTGTATTAGTTGTTGGCCGCAAATTATTTGTATAATAATCGTTTTTTTTTCCGTTAGTGAGAAAACAAAAATACAATCCGTTTCTCTGGTGTAGAAGTCGAACTCACAACCGTCGCATTTTTACTCAGACATCTGAATATTCAGTATATAATTGTTATAAGAATACTTACTAAGCGTCGTAGCTTTAGTTTCGTCTGGACGATATTTGCTTTGGCCAATTTTGTTTATAGCCATAACAGAGAATACATATCCCGTGTTCTTTTCCAATCCATGTAAGGTATACGTGGTTGAGTTACGCGGTGTGACGTCTTCGTAGCGGTAGGACTCGTCATATAGTTTACTAAAGAAAAATATATTATAATAAATTATTTTTAGACATTATTTTAAAAAAAAATATTTCATATTTAGGTAGGATAAATATGATTTTAGAAGACCTGTTCCAAGACCCGAAAACGTTACCAGGGCGAGAAAATGACAATATTAAATATTTCATTCCTCCAAGTCAGAATCGAACCCACAAACATCGTATTTACAGTCACTTTACCACTGTTCCATGACGGCCTCTCCTATAACTAAGAAATAAGTTAAATTCTTTACATAACAAATAAACTTACCGATATCGTATTCTGTACCACGAAAACAGTCCTCCGTCGAAGCCGGGCACCCACGAGAGTGACACAGAGTTGGATGTCACGTTCGTAACAGTTATAGATGATACTTGATCTGGAAAAAGATATATCTTTAGATATTTTAATAGCAACTATTTTAAATGAAACTATATTAAATTAAAAAAATGTAAAAAAAAACTAATATGTAAAAAATATGTTTGTCCTGGGTTTGGCAAAGTCCTTTCTGTCTGATTATTCCAGACATTACGCGATGAATAGTGGAACTTAACGCCGTATTTTGTCTTAGCACGAACCGAATCCACAACTATTGCGATCCAGTAGTTGCTGAGACATACGCGTTCATGCAAACAAGTTCTTAAGCGTTATATTTATAATATAGGAACATACATTATATTATATTATTATCATACAAAATCAAAACACTCCATTTCATAAGTCATTTAAAGATGTATTGAATTAGGATGTGACAGTTCACTCCTGTTTTGAATATCGAGTCTCCATTACCATATCATATGAATAATTTAGGGGTGAATCAACGATGAACAAACAAACCGTGTTATTTTATATATATTTATGTGTATATGTATGTATGTTTATTAGATTCTTCGTCTTTTATGAGGATTACAGGAAATTTTCTTAGAAAATGTATTAAGTTTTGGCTTTTATTAACTGACGAAAATATAAGACGTGTCACATCTTTCCTGTATTTTTTTCTAGTATGATAGATGTGTCGTTTCTAAACGGTCCGATACATAAGCTATTTTAAAATTGTACTTTGTAATGTTAAATAAATTTATTTTCAGCGGAAAGTGGAGAACGGAACGAGTTAACACCAGGTTCCCAGATTTCCTGTGCCTACTGCTATGTGCGGGATACGTAAAATAAATATCACTCCGCTCTGGTAGACGAAACGCGGCATTGAAATCTCCTACTTAACACGTAAAGTCACGAAAATTCAAACGGTTCAATAAAAATATAATTCCAACAAAAACCCAAATTCAACAAAAATATTATTAAAATTTGATTTATGCCTTAAAATATAAGAAAAATATTATAATCACTTAAAAATGCACAAAAACCAAATTATAGTATTGACTGCAGTCATTACGAACGTATTTTTGAAGGTAAATTGGAAAAAACTTCATATTATATAAGTTGAAAGCTCGAGGGAAAGCGTTAATGAGGGTATTTTAAATATAACTCTATATGACGATTTAATATTTCAACGCACTAGAGACTTTTTAACACAATTATTTACTAGTAATTTCATATGGATTCGCTCGCGTGGCCAAATGGAAAAAGTAACAGATGGATATGACATATGACACAAATTCTAAATGTCCGAGCCTAATCGCCTATAGCCTTCAGCAATAAATAGACATACAACACACAAAGGGTTTTATAAATGAGTAGTTTCTGAGTTTTTACCATTCAACCAAACAAACTCATGACGTTCAAAATATTAGTATAGTTTAAAAAACTTACCAGGCGCACTAGTGACGTCCAATTTAACAGACACCGTGCTAAAGCCCAGATCGTTCCTCGCGCCGCACTCGTAGGACCCATAATCCATGGACCCAATGTCGTTTATGAGTAACACCGAAGTATACGTTATGGGGTCATTTTTGTGGAATTCAGCGAAAAATTTAGTCGAAGTGTTCACTGGTAGCTTCGCGCCGTTCCTCGACCAAGTGAAATTGGGGGCCGGTGCTGATTTGCATCTGAAATTATATTTTTATGTTAAAAATTGTATGTTAATTTGAATGAAATAATATTATGATGACTATTCGGGAGAAAGAATTATTTCCATTACTTCACTGTGGTAATAAGATAAAGTTCGGCGTTGAGTCCTGTTAACCAACATACAATATCTCCAAACATTAATGTTATATATTTGCATTATTTTTTTAAAAAGATTTCCATTCTATAGATACTCTTTCTCTATATAAACTATACTGTGTCAAATTTCATACTCATCCATCCGCAAAATCTCCGTAAAAACAGTAAAGTATTAATATGTAGATAACAAGCTATCAATCTCAATAATCCACTAAAACAACATTACAAATTATATTTCATACAAATTTTCACCGAATTTTCCAATGAAGGAATATTTAGATTAACTTTACATTGGCATTAGCGACGTCAGTAGTTGTTAATTAGAACTAATCTGATAGTAAATAAAACGATAACCAGTACCAACACTGACACCCGCACCAGCACCAGCACCAGCACTAGTACAGGCTAACAATGTGATGATATCATTTTGATTATGTTATGATTTTGTGTTTGTATACTTTGATTCAAAATATGTAAAATAGTATGGAATAATATGAGAAATACGAAATATATTTTATTTGAGGCTATCGTAGCGCAGGGGCACGGATGTCCGAAAGTAATCGTGGAGACTGTGGGTCTGTGGTCTGGTGGTGTGTGGTAAAAATGAAGAATATTGTCTTACGGGATACAGCGTGAAGGTGAAGATAAGTGATTGCTATGGTCTAGCGATATATATATTTATGAATATATTATAAAGTTTATAATTATTTTATTCCATTCCTGCTTAAAGAGACGCTAAGAGAAAAAGAAAAAAAATCATAGCTAATTGACAACGTATGGTTTAGTGGTCAGAGCACTTCAGCCATTTCCAAGGGGCGTGGGTTCAGGGGTATGCGTTTTTCCGGAAAAAAAGTTTTAAAGTATTAAAAACAACCACTCACTTGCATATCAATCTACCAACTTGACCAACATTAGATGCTGACTTGGCCAACGTTGGCGACGTGTCCATTTCCGGTTTAAACTTTACAACCAACATGACATCTTCACTCGCTTCCTGTCCAATACCATTGTTGGCAATGCATGTGAAAAGGCCAACGTCCTGGCGTATCGCTTTTTCTATGGTTAAGAAACTAGTATGATTTTTAGGGTCGAATGCTATAGGGCGGGTTGCCATGTCGTAGTCTTTTCTCACCCATTTTATACTGTCTGCTGTGAGAGGGTTGCCTGTTGAATAAAAAGGTTATGGGTTAATAGGAAAATTAGATTTTTTGTTACTGTGAATCTCTACGCACTTTAATAATTGGACCAGAATAAGAGGAAATCTCATTTTGTCTTGCTGCCAGAACAAATAAATATAATTAATTCAAATAAAGTAATTTCTGCTTGTTGATATCAAACCCAGAACCTTCGCAAATTAGTACTAAATAAAAGTTTACAGACAATTTTTTTCTAATCTACCACGAAAAAATTATAGAACCATTTTAAAAAGTAAAGTCAAAAAGCACATAAAATCGTTGCGGCACCGTTATATTTAATACATTCCTCCTTTTGATTCTAATAAGAAACGTGTCTAGAATATAAGTTTGTTATACGAGAGTGACATTTTGTTTTAGATTTTCTCTTATTTTATAAAAGTTAAGACATTTTTGATTTGACTTTGCATTAAAAACAAATTGCAATGATACAGCATCTTATTATAAGCTCGATGGATGTGGGTTCGATTTCGACTAAAGTTGGTTTATTTTTTACTTATTTTCATTTCGCCGAATTCTGGAGGAATCGAGAATTCGGTGAAAAGTGGGAAACGGGAGTGTCATAATGGGCAAAAAAAGTGTCTTAACACTGGGTTCCCAGGTTCCCTGTGCTGCACTTACCATCAGCTATACAAGATAATACAGCATCTTCATTGGCATCGGCTATCTCGTTTTGGCCCACTGACTTTATGCTTGCTGGATCTAAAACAAACAAACATTAATACTTATAAAAAGGAATCGAGAATTGAATTTAAGACTATTAACATTTCTAAAGTTTTAAAATAATTATAATTATGTATGTTACATTTGAATTATTTAGTAATTTTCTAAAAAAATTAATTTTGAACTTTTTGAATATATTTTGAACAAAATCGACACTAACGCTATCTTATAAAATAATTTTAAAAGAAAACGCACAATAAACACATTTCATAATTCAAATAGCATTTCTCACAGTATCAACCGCGGTGTTACACTGAAAACTACTTACAATCCTCCATTATTAAGAGGATGTCGGTATTTCAGTAGACTTAACTGACATTATAGAACGGTTGCTTGCTGTATATATTTTGTAATGTAAATTGTGATTTTAGTTAATGTTTTAGTTAAATATGTTACTATTTGTATGAGACTGTCGTAACGCATTCTCATAGTATTTGACTGCAAGCGCGATGGTTGCGGGTTCGATTTTCACTTGGGAGGAATTTTTTTTTTTCATTTTCTTGCTTTGGTAATAAGACATAGAGATGGTATTGTCGGCAAAGCGTCAAAGATTAGGTGGTGCGTAGGTAGCAGAGTGTTTAAACACAGGGTTCCCCTGCCATACTATAAGAAACACTACAATAAATGAAATTGGATGACAAAAACATTAAGGTTTCTTTTCGTCAAACATGGAAAAGAGTTAGTGTAGTTGCAAGGACCCTGTCTATACTTGCTTAAAAACTGTACTAATACTATACTTAATATTTAAAACTATTACTTTATATTGACAGGTTGTGGTGATGCACTCCGCAAATCAACAGAAAACCATATATAATGAACCATAAATTGTTTTATTACTACAATACCTGCAAAATACCTTACAAAAATATTTTCTCCCAACAAATTCGAACTCCCAAGCACCGTTTCTATTTCTCCTATAGTACTTACAATGCACATTAACAGATATGTTGACAGTGGCCGCGCCTTGAGAGTTGACCGCCTCGCAGGTGTAGACGCCCGCGTCGTGCCGCGACAGGCGCGTCATATTCAGCATGCTGCCTTCTGATATGATCCTGTCATCTGGAAGGGAAGTATTGTATTAATATAAGAAAGTTATAAGTGCGGCGTTCAAACGGAAAATCTTACACGAGGTTCCCTTGTACGTGTCTGTTTTTTCTTTTCTAAGTGTGGAGTTTGAGGCCAGTCGTAGCGCAGGGGCAAAGCGTGTTACTACTCGAGAAAATGTAATATTTAACATTTTCATTTCTTTGCTTTGGTAACGAGGCTAAGCCCGGCGTTCAGTTCCGCCACTCAATACGCAAACAATATTTAAATATAATCATGCTCAGAGTGGTAACGGAACCCACAATTGCCCCTTCTCCCCATTTACCCCTAATTTTCTTTAAACTACATCGCGATGCAAAATGCAAATAAAACGTCATAGTAACGTGAATATTTATTGATCGCTCTCGCATTAATTACTTCAAAACTTGAAAGTGAACTTTAACAAGTTAAATTATTCAACGGGATTGGATTTACGATACAAACATACCAAAATATTGCTTTAACTGAGGTTTAAATAAATTATTAATGTGCTTATCTATAGCAGGTTTAATCCGTCGTGGCGCAGGGGTAAATGCTGTAGGTTCGATTCCCAGTTTAGTTTCGAACGAATTCTCGACTGTCAGTGCAATTTTTTGAGATGTTGCGTATTGAAAAGGCACAACTCACGCCGCGTTTTGTCTTTTTACCACAGCGAGCAATTGTAAATACCTCATTCCCTACCTAGAATGAAAATCGAACCCATAACCGTGTATAAATGTGTTTACAGTCAGATGCAGTGCCGCTGCGCCATCGCGGCTCCAAAGAAATAATTTATATTTTAAATATATTCACTGGCATTTCATTTACGGCTTCCCTTGTTCATCTTTTAACGTTTTAAATTAAACTATGAAAGGAATAAAAGCTTTCTTTAAGTAATTAATTAATTAAATTTAATTGGGGAATTATTCATACAATGTTGAATATTGAAATTACGCTGTCGCTACGAAGTAAAAGCGATGGGTGTGGGTTCGATGAATAATTTCATTTCATCGCTCTAGCCAGACAAAGCACGGAGTTAAGTTCCACCACTCAATTACAAGGAAATACAACCTTTTGTATTAAATTGCTTTTTGTTTGTATTTTTAACATTTTAGTAGTGTTATTTCCTTCTGAAGACTGATAAATATATTTAGAAAAAACATGAAAAATTAAGAAATCGTCCGAACCAGACGGACGAACTGAGGGTGTCATTGCCAAGTGGCACATCGTTTTACTGTAAATATGATAGTTGTGGGTTCGATTTTCACTTGGGTAATGAATTATTTTCATTGAGTATCGGTACTCATTACCGCACTTTTTCTTGTTCACGAAATGTCCCAAAAATTGGACGGATTGGACTAGAGTGTCTCAACACTCGGTTCTCTATATCTTGCCCGCTATATGCGGAAAAGCGTGAAAGCTGAAAATAAATATATAAATATAAATATTTTCACATATCGCTTCTTCCAATTCTAATACTACAATAGTTTATATCAATACAATTTGTATCCAGACTAGGTATACGTTATTGCTCTTTCAGTCCAGCGAGTCTAATATTGTCGTACTCATATCTATTATTTGATTATAAAATATATGAAATGTCGGTTTATTTTTCTAATATTAAGATATTATTTGAGTTTATCCTTTATGTTAGATAGTGTTTCTGTGTGTGAAAGCGTTGCTAGTGATAGTGCTAGTGTTAGTGTCTGAATCTGAGCACCTAGTATAAACACAATAGGACACTCAATCGCTCGCGCACTCAATGCCAAATGAAAATACTAAATATTTAATTTCCTTCCATGAGACTCGAACATCATCATTTTTAAAGCAAACCTATTACATCCCATTTGTAATATATTACATATAAAAATTTTCGAAAGTATGTTATATAAATGTATACACGTACTTTTAATTTACAGCAGCTCAGAACGCAAATGATGATAAATTACCAAAGTTTTCGATTTCGACACTTAATTAGTTGATATTAAGCTGCAAGCTTATACGAGATGTTACTTGTGGAGCAAACGTGTATAATATATACAATATACATATAAATAAAATTTAAATATCTGTCTGTGATTTTAAAATAACTGTAATTTCTAAGTGCATATAGTTATTTCTTGACACGATACCAAAATACAGACAAGCAATTTAAAAAATAATAGTCTCTGCTTTTCTGTTTGTGAAGAGAGTAGAGCTAATCTCAAGGAGAAATAAAGCAATTCATATGAGACTAACACTGAAATATTTCTCTTTCCTCTATATTTCGAAAATTTTTGAAACATTACGCGTTGTTAAAAGAAACCTAACGCCGCGCTTAATCTAACTACCCAATAGAAACATAATAATAAAACTAACTCGAATCAAATATTGATTTATTTCGAGTTAAAAAGTTAACTCAAATAAGCTACAATGGCCACAAAAGATTATCGAATCAGACCTTAATGAGCGTATTTTCAAGGGAAAATTAAAAAAAAAAACTTCATATGAATGTTGGAAGCTCGAGGGAAAGCTTTAATAAAGGTATTTCAAATATAACTACATATACCTATATTATACGGCTATTTAATATTTCTCTTTTTCTCTCTTTTTAACTTTAATTATTTATTAGCTTTGTCCTGTGGATTCACAAGCGTGGCCAAATAAGAATTGACTAAGAGTTGTGTATGACACATACCTTTTTTAGCTTCCTTATTTTCTTTTTTTAAATTTTCATATACATGTGGTTATTTATTAATAAAGCTCACAAAGAGGGACCTTTCAACTTCATTATTTATTTAGGTAAATTGTTTTGTTTTCGATTAAGGCTTTAGAGTAACTTTTAATAGGATCAGCTTTAAATATAGTATTTAATAAAGTAACCTTTTTAGTTAACTAAAATTGAAAACTAGATTAAAAACGTTTCATTTTATAAATTTAATTAAAAGTTACTTTTAGTTTATATACGCATGTCATAAAGAATATAACATTTACATGCTTTTTCACGCTTAGCAGGGTTAAAACATCTAGTGTTAAAACACTTCGTTCCGAAACACGTTTCTCAATTTCCGAGACGTTAAATGATAAGTGGCGTAACTCAACGCTGAACTGTAAATACAGAATGGACAGATTGAAAAAAACAAATTCAATTGTAATCATTCCCTTGACGGGGTAAACTTTGCGCTTATAATAAAAGGGCTGTTATAAATCTATATTTTTAAAGAAAATCGAACATGGATATTACAGAACGCTTAAGCCTTCTTACTGAAGTGCGTGGGTATAAAGTGCGCTTCTTATATATAAAATTATACTTTTATTTACTTTGTAGACTAAGAATAATAATTCTGGAGGAAAGCATTACATTTTTTAGTTCCACGTGTATCCTAGAGATAAAGCTCTCCGTTCTTCATCAGGACGTTTCCGTTTCACATTTTCTGCCAAATTCTTGTGGTATTGTGTCACACACGCCACAATTTGCCTCGTTAATAGAGCGAAGAAATGAAAATAATAAATATTTCATTCCGATGGTTGGGAATCGAACCTACAACCGTCGCGTTTACAGTCGCACACTTTCGTCACGCCGCGCCGGTAACAAATAATTCTAGTTACTTACTGATAGTGCTATATGACGACTGCGTTATAGGAAGGCCGTCTTTGGTCCAGGTATATGTAATGCTTCCAGGGTTGCCTTCAGCTCGCAGCATTATGACTAGGGGCTCGTTTTCAACCCCAACAGTTGTGTAAGGGGTAGTTTCGTCGAATATTGGTGCATCTGTGGACAATATGGTTAAGTTTGAAATCAAATTTAAAACTGTTTTTTGAAATTGCCTCTTGATGGGTAGATTGTCTAATGAACATTCACAACTTTCAAGCTCCATCCTGATTAAAATGGGTTAGGCATAGGAAATTTAGTGTTAAGAAGATCCATTTTCCACATTCCGCCCAATTTTCGAGACATTGGTTGTTGAGTAGCGGAGTTCAGTGCCCCCTTTTATCTTGTTACCAGCGCGAGGCTATTAAAGCGATTCACGTCCCCGAGTGGGAATCGAACCCACACAACCGTTTCAATTTACATTCAAACACTGTGTTACTGCGCCATGACAGCTTTAATACATACATATTTTATACTAAATAAACCCATCATTTATATCCAAAGTGCTAGTAAATAAATATAGGAAAAACAGTGAAACTTCCTTCAAAATAAAATAAATGATACAGTGCTTTTAAAGTTGAATCATTTTGTAGAACCGTCAAATGTAAGGTCTTTGTGAGCTAATTTTCTTTTTTATTATTTCAACATTGTTCTTCGTTTACTGTTATTTTTGAAGAATAAGTTTCCGTTGTCAAAAAAAAAGAAAAAAATGTCGCTACGTTTCTATATTTTGTATCCCGCCTTTATTAGGGTAGGAAAAGGAAAACCTAGTGTTAAGACACTCCGTCCCTCAGATTCCGCTGGTCTTCGTATTTAAAACATTGCAAAATGAGTTGCAGAACTCAACTCCGCGTTTATATTGAAGGAAAAAATAATTAATTTAGTAAACACCGAACCCACAAACGACTCTTTTACAGACAAATGTTGCCTGCCTGCCTCTAAAATCCCATTTCCATACTAAAGTCTAAATAAAAAAATCCTCCAAGCCCGACTTGCCCGCGTTGAAGATATCTAAAGAAGTGAAAAGCTAATCCCAAGTGCAAAGCCTTAAGAAACTATTCAAACAACCGCTCTGTAAACTGAGTAACGTCGACTGTCAACAGAGTATTCTGTATAGAGATGAGAGGAGACGACAGACGGTGTTTTACCACGAAATTATTCGTCAAGTCAATTGAATATGAAGTAAAATGGTGTTACGTTTGTCTTTTTGTCGGTTTGTATATACACGGTTAAGTTAGGCGCAGTGGAATGTCAGGTTTGAACGTAATGGGATGTGAGTTTGATTTTCAGTTGTTGAAATTAATTATCGTGAATAGTGATAATCGTAAAATCTTTACGTGTTATATAACTTATAGCTTTTCTAGATTAATGGACTGTCTTCATAGTCTGTCAATAAAAATATTTTTTGATTTGAAACAGTAGTTTCTGAGATTAGCGCGGATAAACAAATAAACTCTTCAGTTTCATCGTATAAGTATAGATTCTAAAGTACTAAAAGCCTCATTTGCATTAAGGATCTTACAAGTAAAATGAAAAATAGAGAAAACTAAGAAAACGCAACAACAACCAACAAAGTCTATAAATAAGATTAACTAATAGAACTTTTGTCATTGTTCAGAATTGTGGACACCTCATAAAATACTTTAAATCTTAATTACGGTTGAAGCACGAAAATTCTTATAAAAAGGTATAAACATAATGTTTTACCTTAGGAGGAGGAGTAGGAAGCGGAGTGTCTTAGCACTAGTATCCCTCTGCCTACCGAGCTTTATGGTGGACGCCGTTCGTTGTCTCGTTACCAAAGCAAAATATTTCATTCACCCGAGTGGGAATAGAACAGTCATGTGTAGTGCCGCTGCACTACGACGGCGTTTTACTCTGTTGTGTTTACCGTATTTTTTCAGTTTCACACTGTATCTATTAAGACACTCCGCTCTCCACTTTCCTCCTAATTCACTTTATCTCAATTTCAATTTCCGGACACATACAAACAAAAAAAAGCAAAATTCAAAAAAAGACAGCTCCATTTGCTTTTCAAAAAAATCATTTCGCTTTCTTTAGACATTAAAAAACAACCCAGCAAATTGAACCAGAACGTGGGGTACTTACATAATACTTTCAGCGTGAGAGCGTCGTGCACGCTCCTCTGTAGCGCCTCGTTCAGCGCCTGGCAGGTGTAGACGGCGCCGTTGTGCTCCTTTGTTATGTTTAACTTCAATTCTATAGTAGATACTGTGCCGCCGTGTAGACCTTTCTTCAGCTGCATTGGGAGACCTGGTGAATGGATACAGTTGTCGTTTTTATGGTAAAATTGTGGTAAAAAGTTATTTTTGTCTTAGTCATTATGTTCGTACGTTTATTTTTAAGTTTAAACGCTTTTACCGCGTGTGGTATGGTAAGCAGAGCCTGTTGTTAGGATACTCCGTTTCTCACGCACCACTCAATTTTCAGATGATAGGTTAGCGTTGTTTACTTACCTTGCACAGGGATACCATCTCGCCACCATGATAGCACAGCGGGTGGATTACTAGATGCAGCATCACAATAGAGTGTAGCTTCGATTCCTGGCTTAAGTTCCTCTGGTTGAGCTCGGACTTTGACAGCCTCGGGGGCAACTGTGTAGAAAAAATATGTAAAAATTATATTACATACATATTTACATTTTTATTTAAGTAAAATAACATTTTGATGAAAAATAATAAAATACAAATAATTAAATTTTACATTTTATATGTATTCTCATAAGTTTTCCAATAACTATGGATTTTTCATAGTTTTTCTTAGCTACACGTTTTATCTTACACATAGCAGGGTAGACAAAAAAGTTTTAACATTCTATCTGCCACTTTCCATATGATTTTCAAGATATTAAGTGGAAAATTCGAAGCCGCTCTATCTACCAAAGCGCGATAATGAAAATTGTTAAAATATCCCACATCCACTTCATTAACAGACGCTGTTCCACAACGCCACGCTGGCGATCCTTTAAAGCTAGATAGAAAGACAGTCTATCTTTTTAATAAGTATAATAATACGAAACATCCGCAACAAAACAATTAGAGAGAAGAGCAAGTTACAAACTAACGATTTAACGGTACAAAGACTTTTACTTCAAATTAAATTCTCTAAGTTTGAAATTAACTAATCGATATTTTCACTTGGAAATAGTTTGTTAAAAGATAACTATTCGAGTTGGATCCAAGTATTTTAACTTATATATAATATAGTTGGGTAATTCAATTACGTTATATTCGATTGCCTATAATATATTAGTAACTTTTTTAATACAATAGTTGAAGGAAAAGTGGTTGAAGGTAGGTAGGGTAACATAATGTAAAAATATTTAAAATGTTTTATATTTCCTATTCCTAAATTTTCAAGTCATTGCGAGTTCGATTGCTTTTTCTTTAATTGAGCGAGAAAAAGTAAATAAATTATTTTCTCGAGTGGGAATCGACCCCAACACCGCCGCGTATACAGTCGTACACTATCCCACTGCGCCAAGAAGGCCACTACGTAATTACATTAATATTTAACGGAACAAAAATAAACCGATCGCAATGTGGGCAACCGCACGTTGAAGCGATTTTAAAATATTATCGCGGATTTATTATACAATTATTACTGTAAAGCTATTGTAGTGTAGTTGTGGGTACAAACCTAAGTAGGTTACAATTTTTTCCTTATTATAATCCATAATCCATTTTCTTACTGTTCCCATAGAAATTTAGGAATATCCTCCCATATAGCTTCCCTACATTCCATTTAACATTTAAGCAACAAATTTCAGCGTTCTACGCCGCATAGTATTGACTGACTGACTAAGTAACAACAGAGTTTTATAATTATTTATCCAAACTCTTGCCCGTAATTTTATTTGTGTGGATTTAAGATAAAACAGAAAGTGTGGTTCTCATACTTATAGGCATTTCAACTATTACTTTACGTTTAAATATAACACGAAAAAGAAATCAGGGCCATTTTTTGGAACATTCTTTTCTCTATTCTCCGCTAAATCCTGATTTATGTATATAGCGATAACGAAATGAACAGCGTGAAATGGATATTAGTCGTGAGTGTAGAATTTACATCTATCAAACGAAATTGGGTATAAAATAGGCAATTTAAGTAGAAATTTGCGTAGAATTCGACGTTGTCATGGCACAGTGGACATGGCTGCGTAAAGACGCGATGGTTGTATGTTCTGATGTGTTTTTTTCTTTCTTTGAATTTGTAAATACAAATTATGGTGTTGAGTTTCATAATTCAACAGGCATAGACTCGCGAATGTTTCGGAAAGTTGGGCACAGGTTCCCACGTTCCTTCTTCCTAAACACCCAACTTCTAGACATAATATTTGAAATGGTGAAACTCAACGCCGCGTTACATCTTACCAAAGAAATAAATTATACTAAAAGTAGTGCATACTTACAATGTACATTCAAAGTGACAGTTTCAAACAGTGGTATCTCGGTGGCGCTGTTGGTCGCCTCGCACCTGTATTGGGCCTGGTTGTCAGTCACGTTAGTCAATATTGATATTTCCGCTGACACTGATTTGTCCGTAGTCTTCGTGGTTGAATGTATCTGGAAAATAAGACATTGGTAAATAACTAGCGATTAAACCCGGCTTTCTTATATACAACATATTTCGAGACATTGCGTGTAGATTAATGGAATTCAACGTCGCGCTTTGTCTTGTTACAGGAGGAGGAAATTAAAATATTCAATTATTCATCCTCTCAGGTAGGAATTGAATCCGCAAACGTCGATTTTACAGTCACACACTGTGCCACTGCGTCGTAACTTACTTCTCTTACGTCGTATTTCTACCGCGTACAAATTAATTACTATAAGAATTAAAAATAAAAAATCGTTCTTTATATTCATAATATGAAAAATATATTCATTGTTAATTTTCCAGTTTCTTTTTAACATTTTGTTTTGGGTTTGTGTATAGCGAGCACTTACGTTGAGGTCGAATTACTTTATCCAATTTATCTGTTAAACAATGTTCTTAATTAAAATATTGCTAACTATTCATTAATTTAACTAATTGATAAATTCAATTGTTTCAAAATTAAAAACAGTGACATTGTATATGCTATTACAATATAATCAGCTTTACGTTTTATCTCATATAATCGTTCCCCTTTCATTGGCGGAACTTAACGCCACGGCTTGTTTCAAAAGACATTCGTTTCCTCAGGTGGGGATTGAACTTACAGCCGTCACGTTTACATTCTCTATTTCCATTCACAATAAATGTATATTGATTGATTCCCTTTTCTATATCAACATCTCTAATTGTTGCATGTAATGCCCTATTACGTTGAATTAATTATAATTAGATACTTATATTGGCTAAGTACACTTAATGTCTAAATTATTCTCGATACAAAAATATATATTTATGAACAATAAGGAGATTTTCTAAAGCCTCTTATGAAAGTTCATAAATAAAACGTTTTTAAGCTTTTATTTTTCTATAAAATAACATAATTGAAGTAATTAGAGGGTGTTTTATTGAACGTGATATAAATATACACAATTGTGAATAAATGTACATAATTTAGACATTACTGTGATTGAATCAGACATTGTGCGGTGCAAAATAAAATATAAAAGATTCTAGCAGACTTAAAGTCGACAAATCTAAGTATCTATTCAATATTCTTCTTCTGTTTATTAAATTTATATAAAAAAAATTGAAGAATTTTGTCGCAGTTCGATAAGAACGTATGGATTAGCGGTCAGAGCGCTTGGACGGTAAACAAGAGAGGCGGGTTCGAGTCAAGCTACATTCAAATGTTTTTACCGTATGCTAATCTAAAAACATTTCTTGTAATACTTTTAAAATAAACTATAAAATAACTAATGACCTATTCGCCCGCATACGCTTTTTGTTATATACAGTCAAATTATGTAATTTTTATACAAAAATGATGTATAAGCTATATATTATTATAAAGGATCTTACCTTTTTATCATTCTTGAACCAAGTTAAAGTTGCTAAAGGATTACCGCCAGTAGAAATGCAGGAGAGTTTCTGCACCGTACCAGAAGAGAGTGTAGTGCCGGGTATGTAACCTGTGATCATTGGTGCTGATGGTGGGTCTAGAAAACAAAGAAGAAATGCTCAGTTTTAAATAAAAAAATCCATAAGTTAGTGAAGTAATTTTGCGCTGTTTATATAGGCTGGTAGGTAGATATTGTTTGTCCGTAACTCAACGCCGCTGTTTTACCATAGCGAGCGCAATGAGAATATTATAAATAATAATTAATCCACAGTTTTAGAGGTTACTGTAGATGTGTTCACAGTTGAGCACTGTTTCACTTCGATGTAATAATGTGTAAGGAATACATTATTTCTATTTAAGCAAGTAGCTTCGATTTCCAGAGACAGCATTTTTTTTTAATAGTCAAATACACTTTTTTTAATAGTAAATTGGAGATCAATTTCCCACATCCGAAAGATTTGCTAAAAAAAACATATTGCCAATTCAATTTCACTGCGAAAATAATACTTTAAATATAAACATTTGTTTATAGCAGAAGTTCCGTATAAAACATTGTAAACAAAATACAAACGCGTGTAAATCGGACCAATCTTTTGTCTTCGCAAAGTGGAAACGGGAAAACGGAATACAATTTGAGGATAAAGAAGACAGAAAGACGTTTATACGATAGGATATTTTTGACACGATACGATTTTATTCAAATTTGACCATGTAGTGGCACAGTGTCTTATTTTATTCCCTTGTTTTGGTTAGATAAATCTACATAATAAATTACGGCTCTCATCTTTTTATATCTATCGCTACGGAAGAAAAATCCCTTTTTAAAATAAAACGATTTTTCATCCTAATTTTTGAAGCTGAGACCGTAGTGGTGCAGGGGCACAACCGTGCGACTGACGCGACGATTGTGGGCTAGACTCCAGGAAAATAGTGGAAAAGTGAAGTGAAGTGAAAGAAGTGAAACATTTAATATTTTCATTTCCTTGTCGCACTGCAAGAATTCAAGCTGCTGCTGCCTCAAGAATTCGGCGGAAAGTGGGGTACGATACTGTCGTAATGGAGAATGGAGTGTCTTAACACTAGGTTCTCTCTGCCCACTCTGCTAAGTGTGGACCTCCGTTCTGCACTTTGCACCCAATATACTAGATATTGTGTATTGACTAGCGAAACTTAACATCGCACTACCAGAGCGGCCCAAATGCAAACAATTTAAATATAATTATTCCTCCAACTAGAAAACTAATATTTACAATATACACATGTAAAAAATGTTAACTAAACTCATTTCAGAACTTAATTTTAACTAACCCAGTTAAATTTAACCTTGTGTCGAATAACGAAGTACTCGTGTAACGTAAATACTGATACTACTTTTATTGACAGATTTACTTTTAACAGAGATATGTTTTCTAGTTTAGTTTATTTTATTTCTCTGTGAATAGCTTGCACTGTATAAATATTTGTATGTAAATTTGGTAATATAGGTAAAAAAGACAGCTACGAAATTATTTTGTGGAATAGTGTTTTTTTGTAATCGCGATGGATGTGAGTTCTATTCCTATTCGGAAATATTAAGAATTTAAAAAAAATTGAAGAAGAGTTGTAATCGAAAGGGAGTGTGTTAACTCTAGTTTCCCAGGTTCCCATGCCTACACTGCTATGTGGGGGTTATAGATGAAACCAAAAAAAAAATTAAGGCAAAAATTATGGTAGATTACTGTTAATGCGATGGGTTCGTTCTATACTTAAGGAAAATATTTTTATTATCCCGCGCTGGTGAAACAAAACTCGGTGATGAGTTACGCCAATTGACATTCAATTAGTTTGGAACGAAACACAATCATTACTTATTCGATAAATATATTTATTATCTACCTCAACAATTCACTTTTTATAAGTGACTTATATTTCCATTTTTTCATTCCATTTAAATTTAAGCTGTTAAACCAAAACAAAAATAGGTATAAAACGTAAAATCATTTAAACTATAACCATTCCCCTCTACAATCATCGAACCTTCACTTACCTATGATAAAAACAAACAAACTAAACACACAGGACCAACCAACCCACCTCCAGTTTCACATCATCAAATATGAACACAAAGTTATAATTTCTATTTAATTTTCCAACCGTACGACAATTTGTATTACACGAACGTTTACACGCTCGCTCTATTGACTGAGCAAAGTGATGCTACTCTTTGAAAAGGGAATTAACAGACCATTCATTCATATATACATACGTGTTAACAAGGGGACTCTATGTACAGACGGACAGCCTATGTATGGTGGGTGTAGGTTTATTATGTATATGTATTCATGAAATATTTTATATATGAAAATGTCTTATAAGAAATGAAAAAAATATCTTTTACCTCAGCGTTTGAAACCGTGGTCAAAGGTCAGGTATAGCTAGTATGACATTTTAAATGCACAAGATAACTCTTATGTTTTTTACCTTCACGCTGTAATACTGCAAACAACAGGGTAAGAAGAGGATGCTTAATGTTAAGACACTCCATTAAGCTTTTTGTCGCCGAATTCTGGAGGCATTGCGTGTTGAGTGGGGGAACTCAACGCCGCGCTTTGCCTTGACACTAGAGCGAAGAAATGAAAATATTAAATATTTCATTTTCTCGAGTGGAAATCGACGAACTACAACTTGTCTCTGTACTTAGAAAAATGGATATACTTTCTCTCTAAATACCTACGGAATAGTAAAAACGGGATTTTCTATTTCGATACGACTAGTTCAATCAAAAAAAGTTTCATAAGAAGAAAATATATCATACATGCATTTTATAACAATATGAAACAAAAAAAATCACCTATTATGAATATAATATATTCTACTTAGTACTAAGTAAGAATTTAATTTGATCTCGGACTAATTAATTCTCAAAAGAAAACAACAGACGGCCGCTTCAACTCTCTCATTAGATTAAATAAGGTTTAAAATAAACATAATTTGAATGTAACTTGTACAGTACAATGCTATAGCAATTATAATAATGGAACAATGTTGCTTTAGGAATTGTACACACGAGTATTTGTAGAAGATTATAGACACGCTTCAAGGTTTTTTATACTGCATATAGCAGGGTAGGCTGAGGCTACTTAGTGTTAAAACACTGTTACTGCAATAATATTGCATATTGAGTGACTGCACTCAATGTCGCATTTTTGTCTTTTTAGCAGAGGGAGAGTATGAAAATAATTTCCCCAATTGGAAATTGAACTCACAACCGTCGCGGTCACAGTCAGTTGCTGTGCTACTACGCTACGACATCTAGTAGTTAATAAAAAAAACATAATTGATAAGTCGATATTTACTTTGACTAACAAAATTGGATAAGTAACTCAATTTTCTATCATAATATTGTTATATTAATCTAATAATGGCTAAATAATAGCAAAGAATGAACACAGCTATTATAGTCGTTAGCCCGACAAGATTAGCTAAAAATAGATAATCTTTTGACCTTTTGTATATTTTTGTTTTTAGGTATACAATATAATTTTGTTTGACACATAGGTCTATCTATATCTTTTCAACATTTAAATCGTAAAAAAAATTATATCATATCTTAATTTTTTTAGCTCCTCGCTGCCTAGGTATATCCTGGATATAGCAGCTTAGGCAGAGGGAGCCTAGTGTTAAAATACTCTGTTCCACACTCGCCGCCATATTTTTTAAATAATATGAATAGAGTTAGAACTTAGAACGTAACGCAGTATTTTTTCTTGTTACAAGACCTAGGAAATGAGAAGAGTTCATGTCTCAGAAGAAAGATTGAATTTTCTCCGTTTCGAAAAACTCAAGTGACGCACAAAAAAAGTCTGAAAAAAAAACAATTAAAAATCCCAATTCTGTCTCACATTTGTAGTTACCCTTATTTCCCACTAATTGAATATTAGGCGCGATTGTTTGTACACTTACTCTAATTATCCCGTTATCGTTATCTTACTAAACGGATTAGATACTGCGGTGATCTCTGATTAAAGGAAGGAGGCTGAGGCTGTATTAATACTTATATTTCTAAAGATATTAAGAGGTTATTGTTATTGGTATTGTTCGTTTTATCTGTGTCTGTCTATACTTATATTATAAAGCTGAACAGTTTGTTTGGTTGAACGCGCTAATCTTAGGAACACTTTGGTTTGAAAAGACGTTTTTGTGTTGCATAGCACATTTATTGTGATGGGATAATACATCTGTCTAGTCTAGTCTAGTCTATATTTCGGTACTTAGAATGTGTTACAATGTCATCTTATATCATTTAAATTATTTCCATTTGGCCCAGGGGGTAAAGCCACGGGCTAAAAGTAGTAATATGCAAATATTTGGGTTAATTTTAGTATCTGCTTATCCTGCTACATGCGGGATACAGCGTGAAACTTAAAAAAATAAACTTAATTATTAAAATATTATTATTTCGTCCGAAATTGCATTAAAGATGAAGCTCTAAGATAACCAAGATTTCTAGGAAAGCTAAAGAATATGCTAAACAACTTGTTTTTTAATCAGGACTTTGCGCTGAGCTTTCCGGTTTAAAATAAGTTTCGATTAAGGCCAAAGTTTATATTGTCTTGTGAGGACAAACCCTAGGAATTGCTGACCCAATTTAAATAGAATTTTAAAGGGTTTTGAAGGTTTTTTTCGCTCCACGCTGTATATAGCAGAGTTTGCAGAGATAATTTAGTGTACGATTCTCCATACCCCGTTGAGTGGCGGATTTCATTTTTGCGCTTTGTTTTTACCAGAGTGAAAAAATATATACATATAACAAAACTATAAATATATTGTACAAGCGGTGATATATACAGTATTTTAATACGCTTTATTCACTACGGCTACCAACGCACACCTCTTGACTTAACAGGCAATTTGTAAAACTTAATTTGATGAATGAAAATATTATTATGATTATTACTTATACTAGAAACTACAAGATTATTCTAGAAATCTCATGGCTTAAACATTCTCATGAAGAACTCTAAAACAACAATAAGATAGAGAGCCGCAAACAGGATAACTGGCATCGCGCCCATTCATTGTGTACACTCAGCCACATTTTACGTTACACTATTATGTACATACATATTGTATGTATGTTAGGGATTTTTTAACTGATTTATTTATTTGTTTTTTTTATTTGCTTTTGGCGTTATTTTGTACATTTGTTTATTTAAAATTCAAAAACTTAACCCCATACACATACATATTATTTGATAAATATAGAAGAGTACGTAAGATATTTTCTTTGTCCCTTTTAACAGGATATCAGTTTCAATCTAATTTTCAAGAAATTGCGTGTTAAATGGCGGAGTCAACACCATCCCACTCCGAATGGGACTCTGAATCAGACTGTACCGCAATGCCCTTAATCTGTATACCTTCTTAACCTTCCAACGTCACATATAAGATAAGATGCTTAAAAGATTTACGTCAAATGTCTTGCGAGGTTAAAATTGAATATACAACCACTATTTCACATATCGTTAATTAGTGCACTAATGACGTCACTATTTAGAAAAGTAGTTAAATATGGCTACGCATTACATTTACTCCTTCTTTTGACATATTACTATAATTTATAATATCTCAAACGAAAAAGTTTATTACCAAACCTGCGATATGATGTTTTTAAATAGATATCAATCAGATATGTTTTTATATATAAAAAGGGACAGTACCTACAGAAATATTCAATTTTCGAAGTCATCGATACGATATTCCATTTCGGAAAATTTTCAACAGTTTCTACGCTCCAGATAAAAACTCGGAAAATATAAAAACCATACGCAAATGTCAATCTTCTCTCTTAAAATTTTGGAATTTGCTTTCGAAATATTGCTTGTTATTTCGGAATTTACCTTCTATTTTATTCCAGTATACAGGCTGTTATATGTTGAAACATGTTTTACTTGTAAATTTCATTTTGAAAACGTTACTTGAAATATGTATTAATTATTTAACCTACACGTAGAAATAAAAGATAAATGATTTTAAAGTCCGTGCTGTGATAGACAAAATGTGGCACTGAATTCCGCCACTCATTATGTCTAACTTGATCGGAATGAGAGGAACATATCTTAACACTAGGTTCACTTTGCATAAAGTGCTAAATGCATTATACAGTTTACATCTATAAATTAAAAACAAATAAAATATAAGAATATTAAAAATATTCCATAATATTTTCTACAAAAATTACTTAGCATAATAACTTTATGCTTTCGACTGTACATGCGTGATATTTTCTAGGATCAAATTGCGACGTAACGTCCCTTCCATTGTTTATGAACAAAGCACTAGAAATATATGGGAATATAGAAAACATGATATTTTTACTACGCATATACTCTTGATGTATATTATATATTTGAATTTTACTCTCGTAAATATAATCTTCGTTTTTTTAGCTTCACGCTGTGTCCAGCACAAAGCAGGGTAGGCAGAGGGAACCTGGAAACCTATTATTAAGACATTTCGTTCCCATTAAACACTTCCGTGCCGCACTCTCGGCCAAATTCTAGAAGTATTGCGTGGTACTCAACGCCGCGCATTGCGCCGTTACCGAAAATATTCAATATTTTTATTTCCTCGAGTGGAAAACGATCCCACGACCTGTCGGGTTTACTACCAAAATTTATAAGGAAACGTTTTACGCCGTAAAGTCCACTACGATTATCTATGCCTAATGAGAAATTTTTTTAAGTGTCTTAACACTATATTCTTCCTGCAAAAATCGAAGAAAACATTGAAAACCAAAATAAAATAACATATTATAATCAAAATTCCTCACATTCAAGACTTCTACCACAATTCTATTCCACCAAATATCATTATGCTAAGCTTAGTTTAAACCTTTTTGCACAATTAACGGACTAACAATAACATGACTGGCCATTCCGTTATATCCGTTATAACGGATTTAGTTGAGCTTTTTGCTCTCATAAGCTTCTGATGACAACGTTTATACTTGAACGTTACATCATACATGATATGCATTTATATTGGAATCTGAGCTATTTTAGATGATTTAACTGCATTTAAAGGTAAATTTCTAACTGTTGATTTGACTATACCGATCGATGGTCATGAGTTCAATGACCATTTGTGGTAAATTTTATGCTTCGAAATCTTCTTCCATGATCATATGGCAGATGCGTTATCTTTAGGATTCCGTACCCAAAAAGTAAAAAAGGATTCTATTACTAAGAATCCGTTGTCTGTCTGTCTTTTTGTCCGTCTGACACCAAGCTGTACCTATCTAATTTTAAGACACTCGTTTCCAACACATTACCTAATGTAAATATATAACGCTTACAAGACAAATATTACAAGTGACACGGGGGAAACCCAACTCCATAAATTGAACCCACGAGCATATACCCTGCCTGCCCTGTTGCGCCATAAAGGTCTATGAAGTACGTTAACATAACAGACGAAATCATATATAAATAAACTTAGCAAGTATCCTTAAGGTTTTTACGGAACATTTTGTCAAAACATCGAAATTATTTCAATAAATAAGGAAGAATAATATAAAACGTTTTTCTGGTTAAATCTTTATTTTTCTAAACGATCTATCAAAAGGCCTACGCATTTCTATTTATAGAGCGGAATAAAATACTTTACTTTACAACATAGGTATATGTTTGTGAGGTTCTCGCGGTTCAGCTTCATGCTACATCTTATATTTAACAGTATAGTTATTGTTAAGATACTCCGTTCATCACGCGCCGCCTAATAGTCGACACATTGCCAGTCGAGTGGCGGAAATCAAATTTGCTTTTCGTCGTATTAATAGAGCAAGGAAATCAGTAATTTACTGTCTCAAGCACTAATCGAACCTATACCGTCGTGACTGTGACTGGCAGATGTGTTGCTGCGCCACGGCGAACATCGTTTTTCAAAAATCCTGTCATTTGCCTCCCATCACGCAATGAAAACATGACAGAAAACGGGAAACAGTGAGTTCTTAACAGTAACAGTGAGTTCTTAACAGTAACAGGTACCTTCTATCTATCTTTATTTATGTCGATGATGATGATTTAAAAAACTTTAAGCTGATTTTTACTGTATTTGTACCCATTTATAAATCATATATAGATAAATTAAAACATAGTGACAGTTTGTCACTAGGTACAATAAACACTAAACACTACACAATACATCGTTAAAAAAACACAATTGTATTGAAATCGGATGAAGTCACTTAGGTTTTAGCGCAAAACGCCCGAGCCGCAGCGATAGTCGAGCAATTAATGCGACGACCGCGTCTCATTAATGTAATGAGCGGTACGTGCCGGACTGTCGCAACTACTGCTCTACGGTAGTTTCGTGTTCGACTTGCTTTTTACTTTGTTTATTATTATTAAATTTATATTCTGTAGAGATTTATTGTTAGATAATAATATGTTTAGTTTTTTTTATAATGAAATAGATAGAATATTACATACTACTTTTAAAAACCTTTTTTACTGTCTGATTAGAAAATGAAAATTGTGATTCTGATTAGCTACACATCTAGTTTAAAATTTATTTTCTGTTACTGACAGACAACGTACCGATGAAACTACTAGGCTGCGAAAATCTAAATTTGTCATGTAGATATTTTAAGGAATATAGAGGACTATTAGGAGAGGCAAAAACGAGATTTTAATTTCACATCTTAAAGTCCACGAAAACAAAATTTGTGGAAGTTGTATATAAATACTGACTGGTTTCGGGGTCAAGATAGCTTCACTTATACAATTATACAAAATTGAACGAAAACTAAAACTACACCACGCGAAATATTCAGGTAAATATATTCCAAACGTCAATAAATTAATCATACTACTGCGTTTACGTGTATTATTTTATTCTTCTTCCATTTGTAAAAAATAAAAAGAGACTGCTTCAATTATATACCAGCAAAATAGAACCTAGTGCTGAGACATACAATTTCCAATCAGTGCTCAATTTTCGATCAGGAAAACAATTACATATAACATTCTCCCAATCCAACAATCGAACCCTCAACCATCGCGTTTCCAAGCAAATAATATCCCACTGTACCTCGAAGGCTAAAATGAAATATTCATATTTACGCTTATTTATATTAGAAAGGTCGAACAGGGCATGCACCTTTGGGCGTTAGGCCGGCTTCACACGCCTCAACAAATCGTGTTAAATATTGAATCGATATTAGACAGAGATGGCTTGCGGTTAGAGAGGGCTACGTTTAATTAAAACACACACGAGACGACCACCGTGTTAGAGCCACCGTGTTTAGTGACTCAATTCTCTGTAACGATTGATAGTTAAATTGAATGAACGATATCTAAAAGCTCCGGTTACAGTCGAAAAGTAAGTCGAAAAAAATAATAGTCTATAATAAACGTGTCGTGGCGCAGCGACACAATACTCTGATCTAAAGACAAATGGCGGCGTTGAATTTCACTATACAATATGTAATGTCTCGAAAATTATAAATTAGGAAATACATTTTAACGTCCAAGTTAGAATAAAAATCGACGGTTTACAAGAGGCGCGGGATCATATCGCACTAGGTTCACATTTTTATACGTTTTCCAAATAAGCACTTTTATTTCCTAAGTGTGGAATAACACTTTAAAAAATATCAAAAACATTACTAGTACTTTTAAAATATAGTCACTAATTGTAGTCACTCATCACTCACACGAAATCAAAATTCGAAGTAAGCTAGAACACTTTTAGAAAGAGGAAATAATATTTAATTATAGTATACGACCATAAGAGCAAAATATACTATAATTAGAATATTTTGATGTTACGAGTATCGTCTTAAACTCATTTACAGATTCAATAGCCGTGTTATTACTGGAAAGTCCTGGGTTCATTTCTCTTTATGCAATTAGTATGTGCAGATGCCGGTGCATTGTTGCAATATGCTTGTTACATTATTTTAATTTGTGTTTTTGTTAATTACTTAAATGTAATTCTGAAAATATTATTAACAAATAAGATGGCCGAGGCCGGTCGTAACGCAGGGGCATAAAGTGTGACTGTAAAATCGACTGGTTGTGGGTTCGATCTCCACTCGAGGAAGTGAAATATTTACTTTCTTCGTTCTGGTGTAAAGGTAAAGCGCGGCGTCGAGTTTCGCTATTGAACATGCAATGCCTCCAGAACCCGGCGGAAAGTGGGGAACAGAGTGCCTTAACACTAGGTTCCCTCTGTCTACGCTGCAGTGTGCGAGATACAGCGTCAAGCTGGTTTTTTGTTTAATAGCATGGCCTGGAACATCATCATACGCTTAATAAACAACAACGCACAAATGAAACTATCGAGTAGTTTCAGTTGTGCATTGTCTTAGAAAGTAAAAAAGGTAAATCTCTATGAAAATGAGAAGAAAACGGGGATAGTTAATAAATGTATACATAACTATGTATCGTTCATAATTATACAAATCGACCGATCAGTCAGATCGTAACACATGTTATTCTGTTTATGCACGTGTACACTTTTTGCTGCCTCATTTTGGGTGAAATGGTGCAATTTATAAGATTTTAGTCTTTTGCTTATAGAAAACTTGTTTTCCGAAAATAAGTTAATCCTCAGATTGAGAGTCGAACCCGTAGTCATCTCGTAATAAGATGCTGTGTCGCTGAGACACGACGACTTCAAATATCTGATATAGTAAATATTTGTTTAGTCCTTCGTACTCGGCGAAATTTCTTTCTTCGAGAACACAGCAACAATGATATTACATCATCATGAGGATCCTACATATGCAGGTATATCAGCGGGTTGATGACGATGGTTGAGACAGACGGAAAAGACAGGCGGAGACTGTGGCGCCCCAGTTTCTCTGACTACAAATAAAGTATGAAGTATTTTCTATACCTTCGCTCTTTATATCGCACATAACAGAGTAGGCCAGAGGGAACCTGGAAACCCAGTGCTAGATCCCCCGCAAAAAATCGTATTTGTAGTAATCTCTAAACTTGCACCAAACACCGAGAACATGATTAATGACATCCAGATAGCGAGTTCGCTAAACGTGGCTAGATCAAAGGCTTTTCATGTCTTAATTATGTGCCTCCACTAATGAGTAAATACTTACACTTTAATATACGACTATGAGACATCGCGAAAAAGGTTTAAGTTCAACCGTTATTAGTTTAAAACAATAATTTTATTTTTTAAATAGGCCAGTAAACAATACTAAATAATATTTAAATTCGAAACAATAGTTCCAGATATTAACGCGTTCAAATAAAATCTACAACTTATAATATTAGCATAGATATAAATTAGTTAAATATTAAAACAGAATAGTAAAAGGTGGGGAATAGGAGTGTCTTAATGGGAACGGAATGTCTTAACAGTAGTTTCCCAGGTTCCCTTTGTCTACCCTGTTATGTATGTGATACAGTGTAAAGCAAAAAAAAGAACACTAAAAACTAGATTTAAAATAATTGTTTCACATATACAGAATTAAGGAAAGAAATTCTTAAAGCAGCGAAGGAAATTGCTAAGTTAGAAATGTTTATTTCTGTATTTCACACTTGCTGTAGTGAATATAAAGTTCTACTAGACTTCTAGAGTATTATCTTGTATAAAATGCTTTCCGCTTTATTAAACCGTTAAATAGTTTATATAAATTTGTTATATTGCCAGGCCAATAGTGTCGCAGGGACACAAACGTGGGACGGCGAACGCGGCAGGTTGTGGTTTCGAGTCCCACTCGATGAAATGTTAATATTCTCTTTCCCTCACTCGCATCGCGCGGCGTTGAGTACCACCATTCAAGACGCAATGCGCCAGAATACAGCGATAGTGGAGAACTGAAGTGTCTTAGCACTACGTTCTCAGGTTTTCTCTTTATACTCTGTTATGATAAAAAACCTTAAAAAAAAATATTTTCTAAATATCTAATTTCTTAATAACTGGAAAAATCTAATATTTGTTTCCTTAAAAGTAATATTGACATCACACACCNCGTTGAGTACCACCATTCAAGACGCAATGCGCCAGAATACAGCGATAGTGGAGAACGGAAGTGTCTTAGCACTACGTTCTCAGGTTTTCTCTTTATACTCTGTTATGATAAAAAACCTTAAAAAAAAATTTTTCTAAATATCTAATTTCTTAATAACTGGAAAAATCAAATATTTGTTTCCTTAAAAGTAATATTGACATCACACACCACCCCCTTTTGAAGAAACGATAATCAATTTATATGTCACGATTTTTATTCTCACATTTCTATCGAGTGCACTTTCCAGATCGTGTGGTATAAACGGTACTTAATCAATGTCGGTTCAGAACAGCTATATGAATGGAAAACAGAGGAGTGGTTTCACGATTTATCAGTTTTAATGTTTGTTATCTTTATCTTATATTCATTTTTTTTATTAAGCATGTAACTCAACACTGCCTTCTTTTTAACCAGATAAATAACATTATCTGGTTTATTTTATATAACTTGTTTGTAAGTTACTCGAAAAGTATCACGCACTGCAAATTACGCGATGGCTAATAATATTTGAAACAGCGTCATAGTATCTTACTGTAGACGCGACGGTTACGGATTCAATTCCCACTGAGGAATGAATTATGTTCATTTCTCCGTTCTGCCAGAGCTACAATCTCAGTATTGTTCCGACACCTCAACTCAAAAATTGGACGGTACTTGGGCAACAGAGTGCCTTAACCCAAAGTTGCTTCTGTCGTAAAGGTTAATAAAATATAATACTACAAAAAAATATATTATAACGTATGAAATATTTTAATCGTAAATATTAGTAATAATATATTTTACATAATTTGCGACGATAAAGTAAATTCGTTCTTTCTAAGCACGTACATATAACGAGGTTGATGTTATATTGCTTGCGTGTGTTTTTATTAAATGAAACGAAAACAACTTTGTGATAATTTAGTGTTAGATGTAGAAAGTCTTAGAGTAAGAAAAAATACGCCTTTTTACCCGACTGCGGCGAATCCCAAAAAGAGGATTATATGTTTAGCGCGAGTGTATGTACATGCTAATGTGCGTTCGTTTCGTTGTAACTGTTCAATCAGTGACTCAATTTTTATAAATGATACGTCGTTGAATTTTTCTTAATTAATTATAATAATTAGTATAAGCAATCGAGTGTATGCTTTGTTTACTTGTTTTACTTTTTTTTCAGTTTTACGCTGTTTCCTTTTTGTAAGGTGGCAGGCAGAGGAAACCTAGCATTAACACACTACATGCTCTACTTTTTTCCTAATTTTTAAGTTCGACGCGGAGCTTTGTCTTATATCAGAGGGAAGAAATGAAAATAATTATTCATTGTTCCTCATGGAAATCGAAGCTAAAACCATCCCTGTTATGGCCACTACACCACGAGAGTCTCTCCCATTCGGGAGACACATAATACACTATGTATATATAAAAAGCACACCTTCTGTTTGTTCATTACAAATCTTGTTTATTTTCCTGGAAGGGTTGGACATTGAACGTGATTGGAAAGGTAATTTTTTTTTTAAATTTTAGGCGCTCCCACGTTGGCTTTTGCAGGTAAAAAAAATTCTCACTTAGTTGATTAAAGATTTGCACTGATTTCAGGGAGGCCGGTGCATGTATCGGTCTGTCTGTCAGTTACTTTTGAATGGCACGAGCGTATCTCGGATATTTGTTTCTGATACATCCAAAATTGAAATTCTTTGGTAAATTGTTCGTTTTTTTTTATTTTTTCACGTTTTTTCTCGCATTTTACGGGATAAAGAAAGGGAACCTCGTATTGATAGGCTCCGATTCTCACGCATCACCCAATTTTCAAGATATTTCGTATTAAGTTTCAGAATTTAAAGACGCATTTATCTTGTTACCACAGGAAAGGAGATGAAAGTAACTAATTCACTCGAATCGAACCTACAACCATCACGTTTCAGACGTTGTGCTTAAATACTAACAGATAAATAAGTAAATACTTACAAAGCACGTTGATAGTATGAGTAGATACTACATTTTCGGTGAGCTGTCCGTTGATGCCGTGGCAGACGACGACTATGGACCGCCTGTTGGGCTCCACGACGACAGTTATATTAGATGTGGTGATCCAGCCACCTGGTGGAACATTTATATAGGTCTTATAGAAAACATATATTGATCATAATTCTTAAATAATACTTTAAAAAAAATAAATCAGCTTCACGCTTCATTTTGCATACAACAGGGTAAGATGAGGGAACCTAGTGCCAGTATTTTAAATATTTCATTTCCTTGAAAGGGGATCGAACCCATGACCCGTCGAGGTTACAGTCGCTTGTGCCTCTGCGCCACGACTGGTCTCAATTTTGTAAAGACAATATATACATATTATATTCAGTTGAAAATTAGTACAAGTGAGATGAAATTTACTACACGTGCTTGGAAGACTAAGTTAATCATCATATTTAAATATTACCTAATTTTATCAACATGACAAGCGCACATGTCAAGCAGATGACCTCCTTTTTCTCCACTCTCCGCTTGTCTTTTTTTGGTTCTAGTTTTGTCATTGCCTGTTGAGATGACAACTCAACGCCACCTTTTGTTTCGTCACCACTTACTCAAGTGAGACTCGAACCCACAATCGTCACGTTTACAGTAAACTAATAAAGGATTTTATCTTTACCAACCTTCAGGTGATATAACAGTTCTATTGCTAGCTTCTCTATGGTGTTTCCCCAGTACCAGCCACTTTATATCTGCCGCTGGGTTCGAAGGTGCTGTGCTGCAGCTCAGTGGGACAGGATCACCAACTCGGGCTTCTGATGGACCGGATATGACCACGTGGGATGGTGCGACTGAAAGAAATTATTATATAATTACGTATTTAATTTATTATTCATAACTTGATGCTGCAATACGCTGTGCGTGTGGGCACATAACGCGGTGCTAATGGCGGAATTCAACGTCGCAGTTAGTCGCTTTTTTACGAGAAAATGAATATATAAAGTATTTAATTTCCTGAAGTAGGAATCGAACCCACAACCGTCACGGTTACTTTTCTTTTTATTTTTTATACGTATTTTTTAAATAAGAAAGTATTTTTTCCATTTTATACCTATGTCTCTAGCTAAGAATATAAGATGCGGTCACGCCGTAGAGACTAGAATTTTCAATTGTAACGCAAGACCCATTCAAACGGAAAAAAAGAACCCATTTAAAAGAAAGGATGGGACATAAAAAATTCAAAAACAAACGTCTGGCTGTAACCAATTATTCAAGAAACGAAATGCGCAATTCCTTAAAAATTCATATAAAAACTCGACTTTCAAGCGGAATAAAGTGAAAATGAAATGGTTATGTGGAAGTCAGTATGTAATGGGGTGTTCCGTATCTTATATATTACTTTTAAGTTTTGCTGTTTGTTTCAGCATATAGCAGACCGTTGGTTGTGAATGTTACATTTGTGGGTTCGATTCCCCTCGGAGGAATGACATATTTTCATTTTCTTCGGTCTAAGGTTCGGTAATAAGACAGGGGGTGGGTAAGTCTAACATCAGGTTCCGGGAGTGGAGCGGAGTGAGGCAGTGACTGTATACTATAATGAGTTGAGACTTAGTTAGTTTTAGTTTCGCCCATGCAATTTGTCTTTCTAGAGCAGACGAGTGAAAATAATTAATTCCTCGGAATGGGAATCGTATCCACATCTAATGCTTTTAGTATCACACGTTGATCAATTGAATAAAATGTAGAAAAAATAATAAAATAATTTTAATAATAGTTAAAAAGTTTCAACAAAACCTTATGAACTTTTAAGTTAAAGTAACGTGAATGTGAAAATTAAAAGTTTTGCAAGATTTAAAACTATTGGCCAGCCCGAGCTCTTACTTCTGGTCATTTCAAAGGACATATTGAAAAGTCGATTCTATAAATTTTTCTTGCACAATGAGCACTAGGAGTGTTGCAATGGAAGTTTTAGAGCGAAATTTTCTACCTTTGATTAAAATTACTTTATACTAGACCGTAAGCGTGGTTGTGAGTTCGATACCCATTCCGGGGGTATTGATTATATAATATCTAAATTATTGTTATTTCTCCACTCTTGTCGATAAAGTGAGAGTGGTACGCAATATCTCGAACATTAGACGGAAGGTGGCATGACAGAGTGCCACAACGCTAGGTTTCTTCCTCCTACTTTTGGCAGATAACTTTTTTGAAGTCTATGATATAACGTTGTCTGGGTGTTTCTTTATTTGTAAAGTAAATTCACGTACGATCGTCGTTGTGGTAGTATTCTCTAGTATTTAAATATACCAACACTATAACAAAATAGTAATATTAAACTAGTAATTGAGAAATATAACAAATTCTAATGACATACATACGAACAGACATATTTAAAGCCAAAATATAAAAAAATGAGTAAAAAACGTGTAAAAATCACATTCTTTTACACAAACACTAAATCAAAGTACACAAAAGAGTTTTTAACACCTGACTTCAAACAATTTTTCAGTAATAAATTCCGTTCTCGAACTCATAAGTTTCCAACATCGAGCCATTGTCACTTAGACAACTTGGTGTTTACTTAAACAAAATATTCTCTCATATATTTTAAGTTTTATAAGGATTTTTGTGGAAAAGATTTATTTTAGAGAACGTCGTGGCACAGCTTCTGAACGTAAGCGCGACGGTTGTGAGTTCGATTCTCAATTGGAAGAGTGAATTATATATATACTTACTCTACTGCTTACTAAATAGTTCACTCATTGTGTGTTCACAATGATTCGAAATTTGAACAAAAAGTGGAGAACAGAGTGTGTTAGCACTAGGTTCCATCTGCCTACCCCTCTGCTGTATACAGCGTAAAGTGGCCACAAAAAAATCTCTTTTTTTTAAAGACATTGTTTTTGCACTTTAATAAACTTTTTTTCTATCATCTAAATGAAGCTTTGCAGAAAAGCTCTCCCACAAGTAAATCCAAGTCGACTTGTCAAGTCACTCACGTATACCAAACATATGATATGGTAGTTCTAAAGAATGGCAGTTTACCTTCAGTTGAATCGCTTTGGTGGGATTTCTTAAGCAAATATAGTGCACGTGTCAGAATTTTGAACGAATTGTGTCGATCAATATTCAGAACGCACATTTTTTTCAATGTTTGTGTAATTGTATAAGCATTCTATTAATAGAAAATCTGTTGTTTTTTTTTCAACATTTTTTTCTAAGCTCTACGCTATATGCCGCTTATGCCAAATGAAATCGTGAGTGGCAGCGCTACAAGCCGTGCTTGGTCTTCTAACCAGAGTGAGAAAATGAAAAGAAATGTATTCCCCCGATGTAGTAAGTGGCTACAATAGAACCCAGAACTGCCACGTTTACAGTCTTTGTGACAACTAAGAAAATTAAATTATTTAATTAAAATCACAAAAAAATTCAAGGTTTTTTTTAAATAATCTGATTCATTAGAAAAATCATAATTCATAAAATAATAATATTATTAGATACATTTAAAACGTCCCTCACAGCTTATATTTTTGTATCAATGTTTGTTCAGTCGTGAAAATGTTGAGTAAGATGCTTCAAAGGCTCTAATTCTATGTTTATAAAGTAAAAATATTTTTACTTTTAATACTCTACTAGTCACCTAAGCCTGTCTCTGTGTGGAATAGAAAAAATATTTTGTTTTATTTTTATGTTTAAAAGGTAAGGCATCGTAGCGCAGAGGTAAAAGCGTGTGACTATATCTAAAAAAGAAAGGTAATCTTAATAAAATCAAAGACGTAACTTAATTCGAGGAATATATTTATATACATAAAAAACTGTTTCGTTACTGAGTTATTGAGATAGAACGTACAGACGATACTATTGCACGAGGAAAATAGAAATTTAGCATGTAGGAAAAATTAAAGAGGAGAGTAGAGAATTATTAAAGGAAGAGTTTCCAGAATTTATACTGGCATGGTAAAATACGAGAATTTCCATTTTAGGTCTTAAAATCCAGGGAAACAAAGTCAAAGACCGTCGAAATCGGGCCATTACTAGTGTAGTGTGTATGAAATAAAGTCACTAGTCCTATCAAAATAACTCTTTGTTTAGTTTCGTGGACCCGCGTGGACTATAATCTATATATATAAAAGGACTTGTCCTCACTGACTGAGGTAAGACGCACGCACAGCCCTAACCGCTGATGGTAGAAAC
>JAKRZM010001051.1:105553-116885 GCA_036379175.1 Heliconius cydno galanthus | reverse complement strand
TTTTAATTTAGTCATAATAAAGTGCTAAGTCACTTTGTTCTTTATTAATTGAATCGATCAATTGACGAATTTGTAAATTTAGTAGCAATATTTGAAGCCAAACAAATCCACGATAATATCTCGATATATAAAACTTGAAGGGTTTGTTTGGATGAACGAGCTAATTGAAATCTCGAATTGAAAATTATTTTTGTGATGGATAGTCCATTAATCGAGGCAGGCTATACGCTATATTATATCACGTTAATCATTTCAGTATAGCCCACTGTACCTGCGACTAGTTACATGGAGCACTTAGAATGTGTCACGTGTATCAAACACAACACTAAATTATTTATACAGAAAGTTGTAAAATATATCTTATTTTAAGTTTGTTTCAGTAAAGAAAAACTAATTTATACATTTAAAGTCACTCAAAATTAATAGAAATCATGAGATATTCCAACTTCCAACTCTCAATTATTCATACAGAAAGATTTATATTGTAAGAAAAAATATATATTTGTTTTCAGTCTATTATAGTTAAGCAAAATTAAATTATAATATACATTAAATGTCACTCAAAATTATTGAAAACCATAAGATATTCCAACTAAAACAAAACAAAACGGGAACGGGAACGGGAACGGCAGCAAGAATACGTAGATAACTGCTGAAAAGTGAAAAACGATCCCGTCTCGACTTGAACTTTGAAAAGTTTGACTTAACCGTTTTCGCTTTGAATCTTAATTACTTGGAGTTATGTTCGGAGTTAGCCAGATAAGCTGCATAATAATTTGCAATACAAACTATAGATAAATGTATGTATGGGTGTATAGCAAACTAATGTTGGTATGGAATATCTGGTAGGAAAAGGAAATCTTAATAGAGTGGTGCTGTAAATTTCTTAAGAATACACGTGAAAGTTTTCTTTTTTGTAGTTTCTCTCTGTTTCCCGCATATAATTTTTATATAATGGTAAAACTCCTGAGAATAAACGTGAAACTTAAGTTTTTTTTTTAGTTTGACTTGGTATCCCACATTTGAGTGGCGGTGGACTTCATGTGGAGTGACGGAACTCAACACCGCGCATTGTTTATATTTCGAAATAACGACTATAGTGTGTCAGAACATAGCAAGTTTGTTACGTCAATTTCCACCGCGACAAAGCCGTGCAGGTTATTAGTTCGCCGTAAAAATGAAAGGATCTTCTATACTGAAATGTATTTTTCTATACAAAATTTCTAACAATATCCGCAAGGTAACGCAGAAAAACTGTCCCAGATTCTAAATATATTCATCGTGAACCCGAAACTTCTGCGGGTAGTTTTAAATATTTATAGAAAATAAAACGCAAGCGTCAGCAAAATCTGAAGTTTCCCCACTATTATACTATAGTTTAGGTTTTTTTTGCTATACAGAAAGTATTAAAGTATCAAAGTAACATTTGCGTAACTTAACGCTTGGCAATAGTAAATACTTCAAGACTTGATAATGTGTTAATTAAATATCGAGAAAGTGGTGGTAATAGTGTTTTTAGATAAGAGAGAAACGGAGAATTGAGGCACTAAAAGGATCATCAGCCATAACTTTATTTAAAATATAAGCATCAAAATAAGAGTGGCTTTAGAATTTGAACCATCCCACTATAAATGTAATATAACAGCTTCAAGTTGTACTACAAATATAACATAGACACAGAAACCTTATTTAACCCATGAACCACCTAATTTCAGAGATTTCGTGTTGAGTGGCGGAAGTCAGCGCTACGCTATGTTTTGTTACGAGTGCCACGTAGCAATCAATACATATTGATAATATAAACACTTAAACTTTACAGCAATATACATGTTATAGTTCCTCTTCTTCAGTATTGAAGTAATATTGCAAATTCAAACATTCAAATACCCATGTCTGTTTGTTGCTTAATACAGAATAGAACCTGTTACGTTCGTCATAAGAGCGTATTTCCTTTTCACCAGCGTTCCAAAGACGAGTCATAACTGCAATTGGTCTAATGATTTTACCAATCACAGGATGTATTCATGTGTATAATTATTGCGCATTAAGTTATAAGCGATAGCGTTTAGCGGGTACACGTCATATATTTTCTATGTAAACATTATTTTACTATCGAAATAGAGATCCATTTGACAATATTTTAGTACGTTTTATCGTCCGTTAACATCATAATCGTCACAATCGTATTCGATTATGTGAAATGTGAATATAAAAATAAATAACCTTTTAATCATATCAAAATGTTTTAACTTTCAAACTTTTTTTTATAATTAGACTTAAATATCGTAAACGGAGATGGAGTCGACATTTAAAAGAAGAAATTATCCAATTACAGAACATGGTTTTTTTTACAATTACTAATTATTAAAGAGTTAGACAGCTAATTATTATTTACTATAAACTAAAATCAACTAAGCGACCCTTCATAATTAAGACAGTGAACATTTGAAATGATATCACAGATTATAGAACGTGATATCAATGAAAAATGGTATAAACCATCTTTTCTTGTTAAAATTTCCATTTCCGCAAAGAAAACTGAGTTCGCGAAGATCCAATCTTTCCTTTTATGCTTATTTGACTGATGGCTACAGTCCGATGATATATTATTTCAACTGTCCAGCTTTCGAAGAATATTTGTTAAAGTCTATATTATTTTGTCAGTTTGGTTATAGTTGGGGAGAAGTTGGAAGGTCAAACACAGATTTGTATATTGGAAATAATAAAGGTTGTGTTATTTAGTTATATTGTTTCAAAAATATTTATTAGTAGAAATATATATAATTCTAATGACTAGTTTCATAAATTCACCAATTAAAATGACGAAGATATTTAAAATATAAAAAATACCTGGAATACGATACTCTATAAAGTGTAGTGTACTCTATAAAGACTGCGCCATGATTACTTTAAAGGACTAATTCAAGGAGAAAAAATTATTAATAAAGAAAAAAATAATAAACTAACATATATATTTTTCACAAACTTTCTTTCTCGTTTCGGCTTAGAGAATCGAGTTCAATACTAAGTAAAAAATGGCAATCCACAAATAAGGATAGAGTTAGATTTAAACTATTATTACATAAGGAGAGTCTGCCAAGCGTTTTATACTAACGACTTATTTATTCCGATTTTTTTTCCAACAATGGACGTGAATGATGATGTTATAATGGCCAGAAGTTCCATGATTGATAATCCCGTTCGGACATTCCATTGAAAACCGTCGAAATGAAAAAATGTTTCCAAAATATTGAACAATTAAAACTTTTTTATATTAACGAAATATGTTAAAAATTAAGCTTCATTTTCGACGAGCTAAGTATTCTTGAATATTGAATTATTTATAATATGAGATGATATTTAACAACTTTTTGCATAAAACCTCTGTTATAAAAGATGAGATAAAATCGTTTAATATAAATATCTCTACTTATCGCAAAATGAGAAAATTATTCTATTCCTAGCGTAGTGCCATATAAAATTAGATATGTAAAGGTCTACAGTAGTTTCGGATTCCTCACAGTAATAGAATTTTCAACAATTGACGACACCAAAGAACGCAGTAAGGCTCTATAAATATGTTAACTATGCTACCTTAAAAATGCTAACGGAGTATCTTAACACTAGGTTTCATTCTGCCTATACTGCTATATGGGGGATATAGTGGGAAGAGGAGAAAAAGTCCTTTGAGTGGAAACCAGTCGCGTCGCGATAACCAAACAGCCGTAGCGTTTGCAATTAGATGACGTGCTACTGCACCACGATAGCCTAAACAAAATATGCGTTATACAAATATATAATAAGTAATATATTTAATTTAGACGAAGAGTCCTTTACATTGTGTCATGGCGGTTGTGTAGACTTACAAATATAAATATTCTATTCCAATATAAAATTACATTACAAGAATTCAAAAGTTTTATGAATAATTCAAAAGCTACTTAAAGCCCTCACTGTTTTGAAATTCAAAATAATTTTGAAAAATGTATTTTCTACTTGAAATAAATGGAGATAATTTGGAAACACTAAGTGTTACATTAAAAGTTATTATTACGTTAAAATATTCTAAAATATAGCTTCATTTAGAATCTGGAGTTAATGATTGGTATATTTTATTTTAGTTAGTCACTACTACTAACTACGTTCGTGAACAATAATTAGAAATATATATTTACACTTAATATAATGAAACAGAAGCTAAAAATAACACAATTTATCTTTTCCTCTGAAACATAGAAGAAAAATATGTGATAATAAAAATAGAATCAGTATAACATTAATAGCAAAAGAATAAGACTCAAGAGATATAATATCATAATACAAGCAACATTTGTACCAAGAAGTTAGATATAATTTAATACCACACAAAAGGTAGATAAAGCCGGAAAACTCAATCTAGTTTAGAAATATACACAACCCATAAAGAACTCGGTGCATTGTCTTAAACAGCGTACGCGGGGACTAATAAAGGCGGTTGTATATAACGGTTGCAGGATGCAACTTGTTCGGTTCAAATGCAAATATTATTTTTATATTTTTATTTTCTTTTTGTTTTTGGTTCTTTTGAAAAGAAGTGTTGATAAATGTTATTTTCTTTTAATGAGATATGCTTTTGTATGAAATATCTTGTCATTTGAAAAATTGTCGAGGTGACGTTGAGATGAAAGTAATTGGATGAAAGTAACATTGATTTTCGTGTTTAAAACATATAACGCCTATTAATACAAAAAGCGGAAAATCGACCAGCCCTTCATTTTATTTTATATTATCTACTTATATCAAATGACAAAATATATATAAAAGTAAAAAAAAGTAGAAGATTTCAGTACTTCAATGCAATATTAGACAGTGGATATTTATTACATTTAAAGGCGATATCGTCTACAACGACATCGACAACACAGATATATTATTTTCATATTTATTTTTTCCTAAGTAATATGTATTTTTTCTTTGAAATATGTAATAAAAATATTTTATTATAATAAAGTCGCTTCCGCTCCCAACTTATAACCTTATTATAAAATTCTCTCTAAATTTTCTGAGGCGTTATTTATTACTTAATCTCAACTGTGAGAATGTTTTTAAGAGTAAATCCTCTGTAATATAACTCTTCGGAGTATAATATCTGTGTAGAATGTTATTATTTCAACATTTAGCTATCTTGACAACTTATAAAAGCTAGTCTAGTAGACGCAGGGGCTGTGTGACTGTAAACGCGACTGAGTTAGATTCCAACTCGAGAAAGTGAAATATTTAATATTTTTACTTCTTTCTCTAGTATCGAGTTTTAGTGTGGCATCGCCTTGGTTCCGCTACTCAACACGCAATGTCTCCAGAATGCGGTGGAAAGTGGGGAGCGTAGTGTATCTATCAATAGGCTCCTTCTGTCTACCCTGCTACATGCGGGATACAGTCTAAAACTATGGTTATAAGATTCAATTATTTTACATCTCCCTTCACTATCCAGACATTTGCGGTGTTAAGTTCCGCCACTCAATACGCTATGTCTTGGATTTAGGAAAGTAGAGAAAGTAGAGAATGAANGTTTTTAAGAGTAAATCCTCTGTAATATAACTCTTCGGAGTATAATATCTGTGTAGAATGTTATTATTTCAACATTTAGCTATCTTGACAACTTATAAAAGCTAGTCTAGTAGACGCAGGGGCTGTGTGACTGTAAACGCGACTGAGTTAGATTCCAACTCGAGAAAGTGAAATATTTAATATTTTTACTTCTTTCTCTAGTATCGAGTTTTAGTGTGGCCTTGCCTTGGTTCCGCTACTCAACACGCAATGTCTCCAGAATGCGGTGGAAAGTGGGGAGCGTAGTGTATCTATCTATCAATAGGCTCCTTCTGTCTACCCTGCTACATGCGGGATACAGCCTAAAACTATGGTTATAAGTTTCAATTATTTTACATCTCCCTTCACTATCAAGACATTTGCGGTGTTAAGTTCCGCCACTCAATACGCNATAAGTAAACGATACGCTTTCATCGAATTCCGAACTCGAAAACTGAAGAACGTATTTTCTTTTCAAACTGCGGCGTTTAACTTCGATCAAGTGTAATGTACACTGAATAAGTTGAATCGAAATTTTGTTTGATGTTGTACTAACTTTTCTTTTTGGCTTTGTAGGTTTTGTTTTATTTTATACGTATTATAGAGATAGATACAACATGTATATACTCGTACATGTGTAAGGTGAGGCCATCGTGGCACAGTGGCACAGTGTATGAATGTAAACGCGTCGGTTATGGGTTCAATTCCTACTGGGAAGAACTAATTATTTTCATTTCTTTGCTGTGCTAGTAAGACAAAGGCGCGGCGGTAAGTTCCGCCATTCTACACACATTGCCTTGACAATTGGGCGGTGCTTGGGGGATGCAGTGTGTTTACACTATTCGCTGCCTACCCTGCTATATACAGATAGAGAAGAATCATAGCGAAATTTCCACTTCACGTCCCAAAATATATTTAAAAATAAACCAAAAGAACAAATGCCCTAACATGTAGTCGTTAGAAAAAGCAAATCGTTCTCGCGCTTTAAAGAAATTCATCTTTATACATCAAGATTTATGAGGACTCCGAAACTTGGCGTTGTCTGATAAAAGTTTCCTCCCGCATGATATATTAAACTTCCAACCAAGGTTAGGTTTTAACTATTTTTTTCATTAATCATCCATTTTTCTTGTGTAAGAACCATTTTTAAAATATTAAAAGTTATTATCTGTGTACATTAATCTAGTCTGGGCCATATTGTAAGGTCAAGTTAATCTATGTTTTTTATCTTCACGCTGAATCCCGCAAATAGCAGGATAGGTTCTTAGTTTTTCATATAGATTCCAGAAATTGCCTTTTCATGTAATATACATCTTCAAAAATAATAAATGATGAGAGTGAAGATGTTTGTTTTAAAAAAAAATGTTTTTTTATTCTTTTGTATAGCAGGGTAGTCACTGGGAACCTAATGCGAAGAAAATTTTCCCCGCTTTGCACTCAGTTTTCAAGACGAGAATTTCGCGTATTGAGTGGCGTATTTCAACGCCGCGCTTATTTTACTACCAACGGAAGAAAATTTACATATTTAATTCCGAATTGGAATATATAATAAGTAACAAAAACTACGTCAATTTAGATATTAAACAGTATTTTTTGTATAAAAGGTATATAAAGAAAATTGAGAACTGTAGCACAAAAATACAGGATTCTTAGAAGCAATCCTGCCATTAAACTTTTCCTCTGGCGTCTTCGAGTAATTTTGTTCAGTGTAGTCTTACAAAGAAAAACGTTTATACCCTGTATTCTATTACGATGGGGCCAAGTCGTGAGCTTGAAGCGGTTAATTTAAATTATTATTATTATTTAAATATTTTTCAGGGTAGACACAGGTCATATTCCGCCAAATTCTGGAGGCATGGAGGAACTCAACGCCGCGCTTTACCTCGACACCAGAGCGATGAAATGAAATTATAAATTTAAATTAATATTCCATTTCCTCGAGTGGGGATCGTACTCACAACCAGTTGCGTTTGCACTTACATTTTGTGCTCCTAAGCCACGACTGGCCTCAAATAAAAGTTCATATATTAAATATAAATTTTCCACCTGTACCAAGCGATCTCGACGTCTAAATAGGAATAGAATATCTGTATGCGTTAATATCTTAGATATTCCTTTGTCTGCAAATAAAGCTTACGTAGGTTAGGTATTAAGTAAGGTATTTTATTATTAATCTCTGTAAATGTTAGTGCTTTTACAAAATCTCTCGAGATAGATGGAATTAGAGAGTGAATACTATGTATTTAGTTAATTGATATATTCATATAAAAATGAAGTTAATATACTTGTGATAACGGGTGGTCCGTCTCACTGACTTTTCCACTTCTATAGTACCAACATAATATAATTATTTTCAATTTCTCGGTGAACAAAATTAACCTACATATTACGAATTTGAAAATAGCAAGGAAAACCAAGAGGAACTAAATCTTATTAAAATTTTAGTTCGTCATATATAACAGTTCCTCATTATTCATTTTCTTAAGCAAACCAACGAAACGACAATATTACTAATTTGAAACTAATAAAAAACCACTCACGTACCTAAAACAAACTCAAACGGAAAAAGGGAAACGGGAAACTATGAAAGAATCAAGGATAAGACATATAAGAATTTGCGGCTTAGCGCAAGAATCGAAGTTTGACCCGTCGGTAATCCCTGGATCATTTATCATGTTCAGCGTTTTTGTGAACGTCAAGTGTGGGTATTACGGTAATCGTTGATTACCATTATACGTGAGCGGTAATATGGGCTTATGTGGGATTATATGTAGTAATATGGGGTAACTTGTAGTCGTGGCGCAGTGGCACAAGCGTGTGACTGCACGTCGGTTGTGGATTCGGGTTGTTGTTCCGCGCGGCGTTGAGTTCNCTTAGTGTCCTTGTATTCAGAGTGGTTATATACAGTTTGCTTGTCTTATTATTTAGGGTGGATGGAGTGGTATTTGAGGGTGTAGGTCTATCAACCCCACGAGGACCAGTCGGCTTGGGGTTGGTCCGTCTCCGGTTGCTGATATCTAATTGCTAATTCTTTTTATTGCTAGTTGATGATGAGGAGGTAAGTGAGTTTGATCTCCCTCTCATTAAATCATAAGCATTGGTTTTATTTACTTTGCTATTTGAAGACATATTATATTGTTTTTTAGGGTTTATATATGTTCCTGGAGAAGTTGATTGTTCTCTCTTCTTTCTCTCTGTAATTATATTGTCTTCCTTAACTATCAGTTTATCATACTTTATATAAGCAATGTTTCCTTTAGCCTTTTCCTCTTTAAGTTGTTGCTGCAGTTCTTTTCTTTTTTCTAGCACCGATTTTGGATAATCTTCAACTACATAAACATGTTTAAATCTTTTCTTGTTTTTTAAAATTTCAACTTTTTTCCAATAATTTGTAAAAGAGATCAGAACAGGTCTGGGTTTTCCTTTATGTTTGTTTCCAATTCTAAATGTGTTCTGAATATCGCTTGTTTCAAGAGAGATGTTGAGGTCATTTCCAATAATTTCTATAATTGCTTTGAGTAGATCTATTGAGCCTTTTTCTGTCTCATCTAATTTGAAGAGTAGTATATTATTCCTTTTCTTGTCATTTTCTAGTTTATATACCTTTCTTTCTAATAATTCCATTTTCTCTTTGAGTTTTTTATTATCTTCCAATATCGGCACTAATTTTTCGTTCATCTGTTTTAGAAGATTGTTAGTGATCATTGTAGTTTGCTTGTCCATTTCTATTTTCATTTGGTCAAAAAGCATTTGAAATTGTTGCTCCATTTTTATTTTTATTTAATTAACACAAAAATTCAACTAAACACAATTATCTTTGCGTATGACAAAGCGTTAAGTTATGACAGTTCTTTTGGTGGTGTTTCCAATCGTATGTTAGATTTCTTTGGTTGGCAGTATTGTGGCGTCATTTCACTTTTCTTCTAGATTGTCTATGATTGTTTTTTACAAATAACCTTGAACTTATACTGGTGAAAAGAATTTCGATAATTTTGTGATTGTTTTAGTTTTTACTGGCACTTTATATTTGTGATAACGTAGATCGGCACTTCTTAAGTCCACGGCAATTGTTTTGAACGCAATTTAGTCAAATTTATCTATTTAATTTCACTATTTTTCCTTGGAGGATTCACTTAGATGCTTACTGATTGACAGCCGGAAACGGAAACCCCACTTCTATAGTACCAACATAATATAATTATTTTCAATTTCTTGCTGAACAAAAGTAACCTACATATTACGAATTTGAAAATAGCAAGGAAAACCAAGAGGAACTAAATCTTATTAAAATTTGAGTTCGTCTTATATAACAGTTCCTCATTATTCATTTTCTTAAGCAAACCAACGAAACGACAATATTACTAATTTGAAACTAATAAAAAACCACTCACGTACCTAAAACAAACTCAAACGGAAAAAGGGAAACGGGAAACTATGAAAGAATCAAGGATAAGACATATAAGAATTTGCGGCTTAGCGCAAGAATCGAAGTTTGACCCGTCGGTAATCCCTGGATCATTTATCATGTTCAGCGTTTTTGTGAACGTCAAGTGTGGGTATTACGGTAATCGTTGATTACCATTATACGTGAGCGGTAATATGGGCTTATGTGGGATTATATGTAGTAATATGGGGTAACTTGTAGTCGTGGCGCAGTGGCACAAGCGTGTGACTGCACGTCGGTTGTGGATTCGGGTTGTTGCTCCGCGCGGCGTTGAGTTCCGATACCGATATAGATTTTTGTACAAAGTTGTTGATGAAAAATGTTATCTAAGTAGAAATAAAAAATATATAGGTATATTTCAGTAAATGGCTGAACATATGTATTGTATTGTTCCAAAATAATAATGAAAATAATTCATTCCCCCGAGTTAAAATCGAACCCCCAATAGCCACGCTTACATTCAGACGCTGTGCTGCTATTCCAGAACAACCTCATGATATAGGAACCCATACATATAAGTAATGTATTGACTTTACCAAAGATTTTAACGCTCAATACATCAGACGCACATCACTAGCGCACGCATAAATTACGAAGAAAAAAGACATAAAACATTAAAAAAACCATACATCAATAGTGATGTACCAGTAATGGCTTATCGATAGTCGATATCGACGTAATGTGCCCTCCACAATGGACTGTTGACATTTTTACGATCAAGATCGCCTCGAGCTCTATAATATGTTGTTTTTTAATGAAATTCACGATATATTTCTTATATGGAGTTGTGTAACTTTTATAGTTGTGGACTTTTTGGTTTATATTCACATGGAGTGAGAGGTGTGGAGGAGTCAGAGAGAACGGAGCGCCAAACGGTACGGTCTCTAGCGCCTCGTTCACTGTCACGTGATTTGACACTCATTTTTTTTTAACTTTTCTAATCATTTTTTTTTTTGATCTTACTAATTCATTTGGGATTTGTAAAATTTCAGCATTAAAAATTCACAAGCCCCAATTTATAATAAAATGCAAAATATCGAAGACGCAGTGACTTCTCACTAAATTCTTTCTTCTTTTGATACAATTTTTTTTTTTTTAATTTTTTTATATACAGGGTGTCCCAGGAGCCAACGATAAAACGAAACCAGGTGATAGACCAAGTCGTGACAGTTATGAGAAAAATATAAAAAAAAATCTTTGTCATGTATTTTTCATATTATATTGATTTTAAAAAATATCGCAAAAACCGACACCCTGTGATGGTTTTTCAAGTCCCAGGACTACAAATATTACTCTTTGTTCATTTTTTTTTCTGTAATGTAA